>WOUH02000017.1:2687378-2708133 GCA_009936405.2 Stevia rebaudiana
ACCCTAATTCTAAACCCTAATGCTAAGCCCTAAACCTCTAAATCCTAAAGCTAAACCCTAAACATAAAGCTAAACCCTAAAACTAAACCATAAAGGCTAAATATATACGCTAAATTGAAATATAACCTTAAAAGCAAAAATCTAAACCCCTAAAAGCAAAACCAAAATAGATTAATTAAGGGTTCACCAAGACGGTTCTAACGTCGCCGGAATAAGGTCAATGACTTCTTACACTTTTATGACTTTTTATCCTAACCACAATTTATATATATATATATATATACGAGATGAATAATATGAAAACCCTCTCGAGTTGAGAAAACCCCGGAAACCCACTTTTTGTAACATATGTTACGACTTTTTTTGATTTTTAATTTTTACAACTTCATATTTTTTTTATATAAATTATACATTAAAATCTAATACTTTTGGTGAAAAAATTAAAAAAAAAAGTGTCGAGTATTTTTTTTTTAATATTTTTTTCAAATTTCAGAAATTGTAACATATGTAAATGTTACTTATGTTACAAATTTTTTCGCTGAAATTTAAAAAAGAAACGGGTTTTTTAATTTATTTTAGGGGTCATTAAAAAAAAATATTCCGCGTTTTTTTTATAAAAAGTGACAAAAATGCATTTAAAAGTGGGTTTTCTTTTTTAGCATAATTGACTTATTGACAAAGGCTTTCAATGATTTTAGAAAAAAGCCTTAGAGAGATTTTAGACGACATGCATATTATTCCAAACATTATGGTGGTCAAGACAAAGAAACCCATGGAGCTTTCATTCGTATGCAACTCGGGATAATCAGAGGTATGGTCCCAGTTATGGTAAAAACCGGAGAGCCTCTAGGACAACAAGGAGGCGGCGATCAACCATCCACTCTCGAGAAAGCATCATATGACACAGGATTTTGGAATCAGTAATAAACTTCAATCTCATACCAATGAGAAAATTATGTTGATTCCAAATCTAAAGAGGGTATGGATAGAAGTAGATTTAAGCATGCATCAAAAGCAACACAATCCCCTAGTTATTACTAGGGAGGTTTGTTAGTTCACTTCTTTAGTAATAACCTCGTGTGATTAATTACTGTTTGAAGATCTACAGATGTTAAAGCTTTGTATCTGGACCTGATCAAAAGACAATAACTGAGCTTTAAATATCATTTTAGCATTAGATTTATTGTATTTGTATTTTTAGTTTAGTATTAGCATAGCATGTGTATGTGCGTTTGCTAGCTAGTAATAAACTAGTATAAATAGGTCAAGTATTTGAATTAGAAAGTAGACTTTCCAACATTTCATTCTTAGATATTGAAAGAAAATCTAGAGAGTGAAAGTCAATTTCGTTGATTGTATTGATTTTAATTCTTTGTAATTGAATACAATCAATGAAATCATGATTAGTTATATCTTCTTGTTATCATCTTCATCATATTCATCTTGATTCTTGTTGTTTTCTTGATTTGAAAACACATCAATATGAACACGGATTCTGCACGTGTTCGTGTTGAGTGATCTTGGTGTGAATCGATCACTTACCGGACCTACACTATGACTACCGCTTAACCACTACAATTTGATGAACTGGGAATGAAAACTTAAGAAATTTGATGAGGGAAGTGAAATTTAGTATTAAAAGTAAGTAAATGGGTAGATATAGATATAAAGTAGGTAAATGGGTTGATCCTTCATTCAATATTTGAATATTTTTGAATTGTTTGATTTTAATTCATAGGATAGGATGCATTCAGTTGTTGGAAGTCAATCGATATGAAAGAGCATTCACGAGTTTTTGTTTTTTGCATTCAATATTAATTTGACTAATTCATGACCTTCCTTTTTAAAGGCTTTAAAACATGTATTAACAAAGCTTACAATTTTTGTTTGTTTGCATTCAAGCATGTGTAAGACATTTAATGAAAAAGCTATAAGTTGACATGACCATTACAAATGTTACAGTTTTTGTTTGGAATAAATGGTCGTTTTCGTCCTCGTGGTTTACCAAAATTGACAGTTGAGTCCAGTTTTAAAAGTTCGTGCCAATTCAGTTTCCGCGGTTGCAAAATGGTGCCTTGTTGTCCTTTTTTTGACTGACGTTAGTCTCTCGTTAGAAACTTGGGGTAAATTAGTGTAAATGGTCATTTTCATCCCTGTGGTTTACAAAAACTAACAGTTCGGTCCAAGTCGACGACTATTTCTACCTTCCTTTCGGTTCTCCATCTTCGCTGGAACTTTCAACACTGATCAATTATCTAGTTAACATTGAATTAATAACATTAGCTCGGTCCGCATTAACTGGTTAATGAGAACTGATTGGCAATTTCGGTTAATATATTACCATTACTTAAAATCAATTGAAAACAAATATGGACATTAGATCAGTCCGCCCCAAAATAGATTTGAGAAGTTGATTTAGGGGTTTTGTTCAGAAGATGATAACGGATTTAAGGATATAATAAACTTACTAGTTTGATTGCGAATCGAAGGTTGGCTAGTTCAATACTGTCGCAACTGCCGTTTGTTCGGAGTTCCAGACTTGACCGGAAGTAAAACTGGAATCACAGATAGGTTCAGCTGGAAACGAGGAAATATAGCAGTAAGCTCTTATACTCAATTGATACCCAAAACCCCCCCTTTAATGATTTGGTTTAAGGTCGTATTCGGTTTCAACTGATTTCGCGTAATGATACTATATTAACTGAAATCGTCAATCAGTTCTAATTAACCAGTTAATGCGGATCGAGCTAATATTATTAATTCATTGCTAACTTGATGATTGATTAATGTTGAAATTTCCTGCGAAGATGGAAAAATCTATAGGAAGGTGGAAACAATCTTCTACTTAGACTAAACTATCAGTTTTTGTAAACCACAGGGATGAAAATTGCCATTTACTCTAATTTAGCCCCAAGTTTCTAACGAGAGACTAACGTCAGTTAAAAAAAGGACAACAAGGCACTATTTTGCAACCACAAGTACTAAACTAGCACGAACTTTCAAAATTTGACTGAACTGTCAATTTTGGTAAACCATAGGGACGCAAATGACCATTTACTCTTCTGTTTGTTTGCATTCAATTATCACAAGCTTTATCGATGAAATTACTATTCAATTACTTTTATTTCATTGATTCAATAGGTTTTTTGTACGTGCACGGGTAAGAAATAAAGCATGCTAAGAACTCACCACTAATAGTGGCAACGACTTGGGTTTGATATATTGGTATAGTGGTGAGAGCCCCATTTGTGCAAACAATCTCGGTCAAGCCCCCCCTAGTGATCAACTCGAGGTCAAACAGCCTACTAGAAAAAATTCATTTTAGACCTAGGCAACACTAGTTGTGTTTTACTTCTTTTTAGTGGACCAGAGAGTTTTCCGTTCAAAAGCTGGTACCAACAAGTTATAACGGTTATAACATAACATCGCAAATCATGATTGTTATACAGAAAATATTGCATTTAATCATTAGAAGTAGGTCATGCTCACAGTTTCTTATTTTAAAAAGTTGATCAGAAGCCAGAAAAACATTACATCTATGGGTTGGATCAAACAAATTTATATGTAAATGCAGTTGGAGGAAAAACATTTGTGACTTTGGTTAAAAATAAAACTAAAATTTTATGGCATGATAGTGTTGAAAGATGTATGAGGTGCTTTTGGATTTAAATGAAGTTGGATCATGAAGTCCTATTTTACATGATGATGGCACAACTAAGCATTTAAAGGTATCACTAATCAAAATCAAATCCACAAAAAAAAAAAAAAAAAAAAAAAAAAAAAACCATTTTAGTTGTATGATCTTTAAAGAGGAAATTACAAGCAAACTCAAAACCAAACTAAGTTGAATAATCTATCTAGATCACATTTTGGAGAGTTGACAGTTCAAGAACGCGCATACAAAAATAGAGCTACTATCATCAACAAGCTGATAAAAATCCCACCAACAAGAGCAGTATCAACAAGACCCCAATCATGATCATGCACATTGCTTGTTGCAAGTTTCAGATTAATGTTGCATTCTGTTTCCACCATGGGATTGGTTGGTAATGGTTTCCTTCTCAGTAGTAAACTTGGATTAGTAGGTTCTGAAAATGAATCAGTTGCAGTGATATTGCAACAGCCGTTGGATTCACAAGCACAAGGATCTTGTTTTGCTGGTGACCACGCGCATGTATCTTGTTGGTTGTTGCAGCTTTCTTTGTTGGTTGGATTATTGTTGTCACTTGGAATTGTGACGTCATTACTTTCAGTCAGAATCTTGATGACATCACCAAAAACCGACCACCGTCCAACTGAAGTTATTTTTATGATTGCCGAACACCCGAGTAAACTTTTGGGACCGGCAACAAGAACCTGCACATATCCCTTCGTATGGCCAACCTAAGAGATCATTTCAGAAGCACAAATAAGTAAGAGGTGGCAAAATGGGTGGTTCGGGTCAAAACTAGTTGGCTCTTGGTTTTAAAAAGCATGCATCGGGAGCGCATTATACGATCATGAGATCTCATCAGTGCAGTTGATGCGATGAGATTCCATGATGCGCGCATCAAGAGGGCATAATGCTCTGATGCCATTGATGCATGATGCGGTGTGATGCGACACATCATACAGTTGACCAGTATTTGAAACAAGTAGACCATCGATTGTATTGGGTCTGAGTTGTTCAAATCTTATTAAACAAATCTAACTACAAATTGAACAAATCCTACCATCGATTGAGCAAGGGTTTGAGTATTCGAACAAATCAGATAATAAAAAATATCTTAAATTTAGTGTTAAAAGTTAACAATATAAAAAATTATCTATATTTAACTTCTAAGTAGTTTTTTTATTTATGAACGCCTTGTGTACACACATGGCACATGACGCATCACACGTTGACTTTTGGGATCAACATTATTCATTTTCTACACATAGAAAAGTGCCAAAAATGAATAAAAGTTTAATTATTACAATAGGAGGGTTTATGCAAATCCAAACACACCAAAAAGGATCTCAAGTAAATAGTTACCAGGTGAATTTGATCAGTTGCAATGTCAGTAATCCATATCCTCTCGGTTTTTCCCTCCATGCCATTGTAAGGTGTAAATGATTCAAAAACGTAAGTCAATTCACGACTCCTTTTCTTCACAATATTACTCGCCACCTTCTTCATCCTTGCAGCTGGGGTTCCTACACTCGCAAACATACTCGCATTTAGAATCAAAATCAGTTGCTCATAAATAAATGCCCATTAAGAAGATCAACTATATGGTGCATATTGCTGGATACGAGAAAAGATAATTATGTAACCCTAAAAAACAAGGGAACCAGCATAAATGAACTTCGAATGAACTCATTTCAGCGTTTACCTATTAACTTTTAGGGTCTAGTAACAGGGTTTCAGATTTAAGGTTCCACAAGCCGGTTTCCTCCCCAGTACCCATTCTTGAGGGTTCCCTAATAAATCCACCTATACTTCTATATTTAGACAACAACAATAGATGGGTAAGGTTATTCTAAATAAGGTGGTTAAGGCTAAGCGGGATTTTAAAAAACTCATAAACCAGCTCAAACGAACTCATTCTAGCTGCGTTGGAACTGGCTCGTCAAATCCTAAACTTTGAAGTTGGATACCTAAAGCTAAACCCTAAAAAACAATGACGGGCAGGAAGACACAATAAGTTGAAAATGTAAATTCGAAAGCTTAAAAGTTAAACCGTAAAAGCTAATTTTTAAATATCAAACCCTCAAATGTTAAATCTAAAACTAAATCCTTAAACACTAAAAGCTAAACTCTAAAGCTAAGCCCTAAAACTAAATGCTAAAAGTTAAACCTTAAAAGCTAAACACAAAATCTAAACCCCCAAAGCTAAACCCTAAAATCTAGACCCAAAATCAAAACTCAAAAGCTAAAACCTAAAAGATAAACCCAAAAGCTAAACCCTAAAAGCTAAGATCATAGAGTTCAACAAGACGGTTTCAACTCCGTTAAAATTAGTTCAATCAGAGTTGATTTGAGGTGGTTATGAGTTTTCTTAGACTTCTTACAATAAGCTCCCTATTTAGTTGAACTTTTTCCAATAAAAGTTGAATCAAATTTATCATTAAGTCCAATGTGCCAAAATGAAACGTCTAATTTTTAGGATAAAATCGGATTGACCGATAACATTTTTTACCCTTTTTTAACTTCCATGACCAATGTAAGCAATAATCCAATTTTCATGAAACAAGATTTGATTTGCAATTTCTAAGTATTTTAACAAATAAAATGTAATGGCGCCCCTTAACGTTTAACATATAAAAGATCACCCCTTGCAAGTTCCTGTTTATGGCAAAACAGACCCCAAACCTTCCAAGTATACAAACAGCCAAATGATTATTGTTTTAATTCAACTTAAGAAATTCCCAAAATGTCCCTTTTTCAACTACAGGGTGACAAATGTATGAAGGTCTTAATGTAATATTTAAGTATACATGAGATATAAATACCAGGTCGCGGATAAAATTGAGAAATGTGAACTTGGGAAAACTTGTACTCCTTTATTAGATTAACTGTTTCAGCAAAATCGTCATCTGTTTCACCTGCAAACCCAAAGAAAATTCAACATTCACTTAATATTCTGCTAAGAAAGGAACTGTTCATACATAGTACTAAAAATGCAAATTTTAAGATAAACTACATAGTAGATAAGTATCAAGTCAGCATTTTACAATTCAACTGGTAATCAAATATGTGATATGTAATATCACATTTTTGTTAAGTAGATAAGTGGTCGTGATTCGAAGCGGTTCAGTAATAAACCCTAAAATCGATCTAAACAGATGCAGACTCAAACACTGGACAATGGCCCATTATTAAGAAAACACAACTAAACCCATTACAATGTGTGTGTTTCTAATTAAATATTGTCGAAGTTACTTAGCCTGGAAAATTAGTAATCTAATCAGAGTTAACAGAGTTTACAGAAAAAACATTAATAAATACGTTATGTTTCTAAATGATATTTAAGAAAACAGATAATAAGAGAAAATCAAATGATAAGAAATACTCTTCAATGAAATCTACAGAAAAATACATAGCATGTATTGTTGCAATTTACAGAAAAACAAAAATAATAAACCAAGAGAAAAGGATTAACCAGGAAATCCACAAATAATATCAGTGGCAATCTGCATCCCAGGAACCAGTTCAGTCAATGTATCTACTACCTTCCGAAACTCGCCTGCTGTATATTCTCGATTCATTGCCTGTCATCCACAACCAGCAAATATTAACTTCTGGTGTAACTAAAACTGAATTTAATAGCTGCAAAATATTTATTAGAAGAGAAGAAACCGGTAATTTATTCTTCTGTGACCTGGGAATTATGCCAAGGCATTTCAAATATATATATATATTACTAATTAATTTGTTAAATATGATAACAATAACCAAACTATTACATTATTAATCCCTTTTTTTTGGCATAAGAGTGATATATGAGACTGTGTGCTTTTAAGATAGACCTTGAACGCCTTTCGACCCAGTTGACTTGTTTCCTTTTTAACCATGTTTTTTAATTGACCCATCTTCTCCTTTAAAGATGGCAAATTCTACCCATTTACTTATAAATGAGTTGATTTGGCATACTTTGCTTGACCATAAATGGTTCACGTTAAAAAGGGAAACCAGTCAGGTTGAAATTGTGCAATATGTACTTTAGTTCATACATTATCATCATCATCATCGGTCTGAGGAGGGTAAGATAAAGACAAGCCTTACCTCTATCCCGTAGGAGTAGAGAGGCTGCTCCCAATGAGACCGTCGGCTCATGATGTCTGATTAACCGTCAACTCAACGCTTTTAACGTTATTTTCAAAAAGATATGTAAAATAACGTTAAAACTAGTGCATTTTTACTTTTGCCCCTCGAGGGTCCACACATATATGTATTATATGCAGACACCGCAAACGGGGCATACTTGTGACCATATTTTGTTCATTACCTCACCAAAGTTCTTCCAAACCAACATGGTACACCCGATTACCCAACTTGCCACCTCCATGGAAAAAAGTTAAACCAAATCGACAGGGTTTAAATATAAATGTTTGTGTAGCAATAGTATTATGACTTACAGTTAAAATAGCATCACTTCCAGATTGAACAGGTACATGTAGAAATGAATAGACACACGGGTGACACAAAATATCAGCAATCTCCTTCAAGTGCTCTAGAATATAAGGCGGGTTTGTCATCCCAATCCTAAGCATTGTGCTCCCGTTTGATGGGAGTTCTGCCACTATTGCGTTTAACAAAATTGGAAGATTAACTCCAATATCACGACCTACAGAAACAACAAAACAATGTTTTCTAGAATCAAATTCTATATACAATGTAAACTGATTATAGCGAAAGCATAACTCAAAAACAAATGGAGAATTTTCTCTATATTCCTCAAATGAAAAGTATGGTACTTGTAGGAATATATAAAATAATAAAACTATTCTCAAAGGCTTATCTACTAGCAGAAGACATCTTGACCAATTGTGATTTAATAGAAAAATTATTAAATATTTCTAATACTGTTTGACACTCGCACTTAAGCTTGAGTATATATATATTTATGATAATCTTCAACCTTTTCCCGAGTGAAGTGACAGCCAACTTATGTGCTTTGTTCTTCCATGATTTTTAAAAAGCTAGTATCATAACCTAGATTTTAGATACAACACACTGATTAACAGACTCAAACACATATATGGGTTAATAAGGAAGGCCAATGGGGTGATTGTAGTAATATTTCTATACATTTTAAATCTCAAATCTTTACATGATCATTACATATATATATAGAGAAATAACTAGCTCATTCAACTAGACAAGTTGGTCACTTGTGAGAGCCTATCTTGTGTATCTTAACATTTATTATATAATTATTTTATTTGATGTATTCTGACACTCTCCCTCAAACTGGAGCATTGATTTTAATCATGCCCCGCTTGTTACAAACATGGCTAATCTGACTTCATGGTAAAGAGTATCTTCAAACAGCAACATAAAAATCAATGTCCAACAGATCAAATGGCGCAACGGAAGACAGACGATAATTGAGGTGAGGAGCAACATAAAAATCAATACCAAAACACAGAACCCATATGGAGTAATCCTGAAAACAACTATGAAATAAACAAAAGCAGCAACATAGTGGAATCTGAAAACCTTATCACTCATGAACACGAAAGTGTAACCAAACCCAAAATTATGCATCCAAACGTCCGAGGGACGTATCGAACGTCCTAAAGGACTTAACCTAATGTCTTGAAGGACTAAACCAAACAGTCTTGAAGGACTGAACCAAACAGTCTCTGAGAAATGAACCAAACATCCTAATAGATGATGTGTTGTAAAACACACTACATTCTTATTTGTAATTTGAGTCGTTTGTATACATATTCGTGGAGTTGTCAAGTGTCAGTTCTAAAAAGTTTTAAATGTTTGTAGGGAAAATCTGGTTTTTAGTGGATCTCACCCTTAAAAACATATCCCAAAGGGTAAAGAACAAGAAGAAATAAAGAAGATGAATCAAATACCATACGCCCCAGTGTCTTCACTGCTCAACCAAATCTCTTTGACTCCATCATTAATAACACTTTTGACACGTCCCACCTGCAATTTTGAAGATTATAATAAATTATTATCAGTTTAGGGAGTATCTGGGTTTATATTTTAAGGGACATGTTCAAATGAGAACTCCTATTTTTTGCGAGAACTCCAAGAACTCGAACCAAACAAACTCTGATTGACCTCATTTCGGAGGCGTTGGAAACGTCTAATCGAACCCTAAATAAACAGCTTTTGGGGTTTATAGGTTAGCTTTTAGGGTTATATTTCAATTTCTTTTTTGGCTTAGTTTTTAGGGTTTAGTTTTTTGTTTTAGCTTAGGTTTAGGGTTTAGCTTTGGGGTTTTAGATGTTAGCTTTATGGTTTAGCTTTAGGGTTTAGCTTTAAGGGTTTAGGTTAGATTTTTTTATTTAGCTTTAAGGTTTTAGCCTTAGGGTTTAGTTTTTACAGTTTAGGTTTTATGCTAAACCAAAATAGGTTTATTTAGTGACGAGATGATTCCAATGCCGCCGGAATGAGGCCAATCGGTGTCTGTTTGGTCGAGTTCCCGTGAGTTCTCGCAAAAGCACGAGTTCTCATATGAACCCTCCTTGTATCCCTTTGTGTTTTCTGTTAGGATAAACAAACCATGTTTTGATTATCTATTATTTTGGGGCCAAACAATCAGTTCTGCATGAGTAGCATCATACCATATAATAAAAATTATCAAAGAGTAATATAAATCCACCTATTAACGCCTTCTATTAACATAAATTGAGAGTTTGTTAAAAAACTCAAAACATTAAGCCTGGCAAAATGGACTGGTTGGGTTGGGTCAGGATGGATGCAGGTCAAGACAGGTTATAAGCAAAATAAACTTGGGCCTAAGTGGGTCAAATTTTTTTAATAATTAATTTAGTTCAAGTTAAAACAAGTTGTAACTAACCAAAAGTCTATTTGGGTAATCTTCCGTTATTTTCTTATCAAATATGTTTTTGATCATTGTTACCCGTTTGAAGTTATTCTATTCACGTAGTTTTTAGGTTACCTGATTTGACCCGCATTATGTTAAGGTGTTGTCCATCTCAACCCGTTCTAGGTTATAGTGTTACCCAGTTCAACCCAACATACAAAAAAATGTACAGCCCTTACAAAAAAAAGTCTTTTTGTACAAAAGACCTTTTTGGTGAATTTATAGATCGGTTCTTTACGTAATCAGAATTTGTTAAACACTTAAAACATCAGATTATTAAAGTTTTAAACAAGAAGGATTAAATTTAAGCCAAAGATATACTTACAAGACTATCAATAGTATAGCTTCCAAGATGACCTCGAGCATGTTTAGTCTTGCAATAAGTGCAAGCCCCCAAACAACCAACATTTATTGGAAGAATTTCAACAAACTTGTTCTTCCTTACCTGGTGAAATTATTAAGAATTATAAATTCCCACCAAAAATAATTATAAGAATATGCATTTGCTTGGAAAAATGTGATTTTGCTCTTTCCACATGTGACAAGGTGTTTGGATTTGCGCACTTTAAATGTTTTAATAAACAGATTCAGTTTCTTTTGACCATTGGTCAACTTCATAGTTTCACACCAGCCGTAACAAAATTGATTATAATAGTAAAATAAAATTACAGATTTATCCTTTCTTCTATCCTAGTTTGAGAGGCTTCTTATCCCGACTTTCCATTTTTAACAAACATCTCTACATTTTTCACAGAATTGTCGAACATCTGATTGTTACAGCTTCGAATGGCATAAGCACATCCAAACAAGATAATTCAATATCACTTTCAAAACACACATTCGAACACCCTTAATGTTAAAAACAATAACAATAAAAAAGAAAAAAAAATTACCTTGGGAAGATCAAGTGCTGGAAGAGTTTTTCGATTCAATAATCGGACCTCGTGACCTTTAAGGGTCTCCTCAACAACCTCAACAACCCGATCAATTTGCTGAACTCCAACTATGCTCACACCTTCAAGCTCTTTCAGATCTCTACTTCCTTGAGGCACACATCCAGCAACCACAAGTGGCTTTTTTTCAATTTTACATTTAGATATCAATTTGTCCATTGCTGATTGGCTTGGTGACTTTACTGTACAACTGTTTTATAAAAACTAACATAAATCTATATATATCGGTAAAAGATAATTTGAAAACCCTCTCGAGTTGAGAAAACCCAAGAAACTCTAAAGAACGCTAAAAAACTCTAAGTTAAAAAAAAAATTTAAAAGGCTCATTTTTAAATGCATTTTCATCACTTTTTATAAAAATAAAAAGAAAAGCACTGAGTACTTTTTTTTTTAAATACCCCTAAAATAAATAAATAAAAACCGTTTTTTAAAAAAATTTCAGCGAAAAAATTAACATATGTAACATTTACATATGTGAACATATGTGACAATTTCTGAACTTTTAAAAAAATATTTAAAAAAAACTACTCGGCGCTTTTTTATAATTTTTTCACCAAAAGTGTTAGATTTTAATGCATAATTTATATAAAAAATATGAAGTTGTAAAAATTAAAATTTGAAAATAGTCGTAACATATGTTACAAAAACTGGGTTTCGGGGGTTTTCTCAACTCGAGAGGATTTTCATATTATCCATCCCGTATATATATATAATGCCAGAAGTTATAGAGAATTATCCACTACTGTAACTATCAAAAATATATTTAAACAACCAAAGGTTGGCTTTCACATTGTATCAGTCAAATATAACATAATTTGTGAAATTGGGTCATGAGGGTTAAATTTCTCACAAATGGAAACACACAATAACTACAATCAACTAGTTATTGTTCCCATTCTAAAAATCATAGAAGACCACTGCTACCATTAGACATAATAAAGAAAACAATTCATTTTCGCTTAAAAAGTTCCTCAAATAACTACTTTTGTACCTCATCTTTACTGATGAATTAAATCTTGAAAGGTGAAACAACTAAACTCATACTCTTAGTACAATGGTATGTTGCCCAGGCATAGATTGAAACAACAATTAAAATCACACTTGAAAGTTGAGAGAGAATGAAAAGAGACAGAATTTTGACAATATGAATTGATCGTATTGTTTCTTGATCTTTACATCTATATATATACACGTTAGACACAAGTTTGGGAGTAGTACACAACTGACCCTTCTAACTTAACACAAATACATAATACACACATGAACTTAGACTTGTAATTATTTACATAATTGACCCATTAACTTCTCAAACTTGGTTTGGACAATTATAAGGCTAACATGACCTTCTTGGTGTTCAAAAGACAAAGCAACAAAAATTAGATCTTGAATGAAAATGTCGCCACATAAGTTAATTTTCATTCTTATAATATTTTATACAACTTTCTTTACTACTAAGACGCAAACAAACTACAAGGAATGATATAAAAAGATAACTCACGTGTTTATCAGCCAAAGATCTGCTCCTTCTGCGTTGTCACTGATAGCATAACCAAATGATGAAAGTTGGCCAGCCATGTACTCACTATCACTCTACAAACAAAAAAAAAACAACTCATAAGTGATGAAATGAAGAAACTAATCTATTAGAATATAATCTAGACTTATATTATGTTAATTACGTATTTTAATAGAAACAGCTCACAAGGCAGAAAACCAAAGTCAACTATACGAAAGTCAAACAGCCGTTAATTAGCGGTTATGACGGTTTTCTGGTACCCCAAACGAAGAGGAATAACCACCTTGTTAGTACCTTTCCATAGGCTATATATACGCCGAAAATTGTATAGAATCGTAGATCAATTTCGCAAAACAAAACTGTCTGCTTTGCCTTTGGTCACAAACCAGTTTCTTATAAAATTTATCCCTTGTTCTTGATTATAATTAAATATGAATTCATGATTGTGTGTTCTTGATTCCAACATCTGGTATCAGAGCGAGAACGATCCAGGAATAGAAGAAATCGAAGTAATTCTCTTCAAACAAAGAACACTTATATTTCTGAACGATCGTTTATGAACATTGATCAACAAAATCGTTTCTGAAGATTGAAGACAAGCAATCGCTTTATTTAAAAAAGCCGCTGCAAACAAAGAATTAGAAGAATCATTCAATTTATGAACACCGATCAAGAACATCTTACAAAACACGATGCATAATAACGCTCCAGGTTTATCAAGGATTCAAAATCAAAATTGGAATTGAATTTTGAAATTAAGCCTGAAAGAAGAGTCAGAATTGCATATTGCAATCGTAATTCAGAAAGGAAGTAGCCATTGAAGGATTCAATCAACTTGCAACACATAATAGAAAGCACTCTGTTAATTCCGATGAAGAAGACAAAGAACAGAGACGAAAAGTTTCTGTGGCAGGAAAATAAATAAAACAAATGAAATCAATCCTAATTTTTGGTACTCATAATTGCATCGTAATACCAGAATTGTTTTTATGATTGTACACATAAATTTTGATATCAAAATTCGGAAATCGGATTGAGTCAGCGCCTAAAGTCAAATTGGAAACTTTAAGTCAAAATTAGCATGGTTACACATGGTTACGGATTACGATGCTCGGACTTCGATTGAATAATTGACGTGAAAATTGAAAAAAATGATCATACGAGGGAAGAATCGGAAACCAGCGAAGAATAAAACGGACAATTGCTTATTGGAACAGAGGCATACGAGGAAGAAATCGACCAATCCGAAACCGGTAGAGGATTAAATTGATTATTCAGATTAAGAACTATAAATTCAAGTACATGAACAGAGGAGCACCAAAAAATTCCAAAACTATAAATTGAAAACCGAGATCGAATCCAATATAAGAAATTGATAGTAACGGGAATTCCGAAAACGAAATAAAAAAAATCAAGAACAAGAATGACGAAAGAAGATAGAGGCATGTAATTTGATGAATATCTTTGGCCATCATCATTAATCACAGAAGAAGCATGTGAATCAAATATGAATCGCAAGTCAACCTAACAACGACAAAATGAAGAATTTAGCAGACAAGATGAAAATTTTTTATTTGGTAACAATGATAGAGACCAGAACATAATGGTCAACATATGATCATGAAACGCAAGAACAGGAAACATTAAGAAAGAGAAAAGAATCCAAACCGAGATTCCTATTGAGATAACGAAAGATAATACCCGATATAGCAGAATCACACTGAAGGAAAAAAGACTAATATTTGAAAGGGCCAAAACCAGATCAGGACGACATCATGAGAAGTTACAAATATTCTTTTAGCGTGTCACACTATATCGAATACCCAAGGCGTTATCCAAGTACCATCCATGAGGCACGAATGAGAAGATTATTGCTTGGTTGATAAGAAACCAATGACAAAACGAGAAAGGACGGCTCCGCATAGCGTTGAAGCAAGAGAACAAACCAGGTCTGAAATGGAATATTTTTATGATATACAAGAAGGGAAACCGGGTAATCACAACAAGAACCGGCCATACCCTTCACGGATTATTGAAGACTCAAATAAAGAGACAGTATGCTAGATGAACACAAGTCTAGCTTAGGGGGATGTATTAGAATATAATCTAGACTTATATTATGTTAATTACGTATTTTAATAGAAAAAGATCACAAGGCAGAAAACCAAAGTCAACTATACGAAAGTCAAACAGCCGTTAATTAGCGGTTATGACGGTTTTCTGGTACCCCAAACGAAGAGGAATAACCACCTTGTTAGTACCTTTCCATAGGCTATATATACGCCCAAAATTGTATACAATCATAGATCAATTTCGCAAAACAAAACTGTCTGCTTTGACTTTTCGTCACATACTAGTTTCTTATAAAATTGATCCCTTGTTCTTGATTATAATTAAATATGAATTCATGATTGTGTGTTCTTGATTCAAACATAATCTTCATAATTTACTTTACTTTCTCACAATTTAACCAAAAACTCAACACCAGATAGACAAAAAGTAGTTAGATATAACATTTCTGAACTATGCATTAGATTTGATAATTCCCATAGTGAAAGAGTTTATATTATAAGGGTAATCACACCAATGTGTAACTTACTTTTGCCTTTTATATGTAAGAATCATTTCTTTGTGTCACATGTAGCATACTGTTTATAATTTAACATTGTATATAAGTAACCCTATAGCAGTTAGATTGGTTGTTTGCATCATGTCATTAAGCATACCATGACAAAAAAATTAAAAGTGTGCATTGTGTTACATACACTGGAAATAAGGTATCTTTCTTAGTTCTTACATACAGTGACAAAAGGGCAAAATTACTTTGCAGGTTCAAAATTTTTGTGGGTTCTAACTTCCAAATATTTGTAGACAAACTGAAAATTACACTGAATCTTTATGCCTACTACTACAAATTGGAATACATAAGTGGTAGTTATAGTTGTAACATAATTTATATGATTAGTACTACAAATTGAAGTAGTATAAGGTTTAACTTTGCAATTGGGTTTGTTTGTTGGCAATTTATAACCTATGCAGCAGTATATACCATTAAACAATCTAGATTTTGACAAAAGAAGTGAGAAGTTAATGCAGGTATATAAAACGAAGATGATTTTAGAAATTGAACCTGATTATGTGAACACCCGAATGTCCTGAGATAAATCGTCTGTAAAATTAAGAGTGAAATGAGTTAAGGGGAGAGAAATTACGAGATTGAAATAATGAGCTGAGGATATGAATCCAACCTGGGTACCAGGGACTTGATATGCGGATGAGTTTTGAAGCCGATGTGAAGATGATTCTTTTTTCTTCTTGTTGGTTGTGTTTACTCCGATGGCAGCGGTGATGGGTAGCCGGAAGCCAGGTGGAGCTGCCCCACCGCCGACGAGTAAATCCTCAATGTCTTCCATAACTCCGGAGACTCTGCTTTGGGGAGTGAGAGGGGGCGAATTCGTTGCGTCCTCTCGTCTTAAACGTAGATGGGCTCGTAGGATGCTGGGTTGGATCAAAACCCAAATGTACATCCGATGTTGCGTCGAGATCCCGTATTAAACCAAAAATAATAATAATTTATACCACCTTATTATCTTATATTATGTTATTATTCTAATAAAGCAAGGTTTCCAGTTTCACGTGTCGTGTTTTTAAGTCATTTGATCTACGTAACACCTATGTGTCATTTACCATTATTAAAAAAAAAACATGTAATAGCGAGTCGGATAAACACGGACCCATATTTGCAATATGGATCTTCGGCCGGTTTACGTATATAAATTATTATAACCCAATTTCTTTCATTTGCCTCTCAAAACACGTTCCATTCTGAAACCCTAATTAGTCATCTGCCGTTGCCGTTGACGATGAATGCCTCGACGACCATGTGGGATGAAGATTCAAAGCCGAATGCTCATTTTCTTGAGTTCGTACCTAAGGATCTCATGTAAGTTCTTCAATCTAAAATTTATTTTGTATTCAAACAAACATCTTTAACCTAATTTTCATATTCAACAAAAGTCTATTCGAAGACCTATCTATGTTCTTGTGTTTTAGTTTTACTTCGTATTGATATGAATACCGAATCTCTTCAGACTATTTGACTTATGTTCGAATGATATTGTTCTTCGTTTTAGTTTATTACGAAAATTTTAAATCGTTGAATCGATTAGTATACCATGTATCTGTTTTGTTAGAATGTAGAGTCATGGAAAGTTAAATCGATATGTTCTTTGGTTATTAATATTGAGACTGTTTTTTCTAATCAATTAATCGTTTTTTGTTAACTGTTCTTATGAATCTGTTTGTTTGTTTACCTAATTAGTCTCTATTTTTAAACAATCTGAGTTTTTGTTTTAGATGAAATCGACATTGTTGTTTTCATCAAAATAAATCCTTATTCTAGATAGTCGATATGTTGTTTGTTTATTAATATTGACACTGATTTTTTTAATCAATTCATCTTATTTTTATAACTGTTTTTATGAATCTTTTTTTTGTTTACCTAATCAAACTATAATGTTAAACAAATTTACTTTTCTTTTTAAATCAAATCTACATTGTTGTTTACCTAATTATGTGAACACCCGAATGTCCTGAGATAAATCGTCTGTAAGATTCAGAGTGAAATGAGTTAAGGGAAGAGAAATTACGAGATTGAAATAATGAGCTGAGGATATGAATCCAACCTGGGTGCCAGGGACTTGATATGCCGATGTGAAGATGATTTTTTTTCTTCTTGTTGGTTGTGTTTACTCCCACGGCAGTGGTGATGGGTGGCCGGAAGCCAGGTGGAGCTGCCCCACCGCCGACGAGTAAATCCTCAATGTCTTCCATAACTCCGACGACTCTGGTTTGGGGAGTGAGAGGGGGCGAATTCGTTACGTCGTCTCGTCTTTAATGTAGATGGGCTCGTAGGATGCTGGGTTGGATCAAAACCCAAATGTACATTCGATGTTGCATCGAGATCCCGTATTAAACCAAAACTAATTATAATTATAATTTATAGAAAATGTAATAACACTTATCGGTTTACAATATTCATAATTTAATTAAATTACAAAATTACGTTACAATTTCAAATATTACATTGTTAGAAATTTGAAAAAGTTATATATATAAACAAACATAAGAATCAAATTTAATTTTTTTTTTTAAATTACGATAGTTGTTTTTAGCTACAAATCACAATTTTGTGAGGACAAGATTTATTTTTCTTGTATTAGTTAAGTATTCTATCATTTTCTTTAATTTAACCATCTATGTTTATATGAATATTTAATTAATTAATTTTTGCTCTTTAACTTGTATATTACACAGGTTTTAACCAAGTAATAATATTAATAGTAGCATTTTTTTTAATCTCAATCTTTATAATTAAAAAAATCACTTATTTTTTTCTATCTTATTCAATTAAATAATAATTTGTATACCTTTATCACTATTTTTCTCTTTTATATTCAATTAAATAATATTTTTTATACCTATATCATTACCTTTCTCTCTTTAATTATTCAAATAATATTTTTTATACATTTACTATTACTTTTTTTCTATCTTCGATTACTTTAATGAATAGTGTCTTTTGATATTTACTAATTCATCTGTTTCTTTATATCGCTCCATTTATATCTTTCCACTCACAACAACTTTCAACCAATCTCTATAATATATATAATAACACAGTCATATAGTATTTACAGATTCAGATGTGAATGCTCTAAAGCCCAATCAACCTGAATATTCTGCACCGAAGAATATATAAATAAAAATTGTTGAATTCTAACCTTTCTATTGCGTCCATGTGCTTTGGAGTTACAGTCATAATAGGTTTCACCGAGTGACTTTTATAATCTGGGTCCTCATGGTTTCTAATTTGTCAATCACGTCTTTGTTGTGGTCACCACTCGGCAGCCCACACAGGAGCAGCCCAAAGCCCAATTTGCTAACCAAAGTCCCCGGAAATAAATTATAGACGGTTACAAGGATTTTGTGATGAAATGAGGTTAATGAGTGATATCAACTTTTGCGAACCACTAGAACAGACACAAGTATAAGGCTAGGGTGAGAGAGTGAGTTTGTTATGAAGAATGTTATGGAATGTTTCCTTCTTACTCATCTCTCTCTAAATATCTTCTCATCCTTCAATGTTCTTCTTCTCTCATCTAATTCTAAATAGATTTGTGATTGTTTTCTGAGTTTATATTGTTACACTTCACTCTTTCAAACTGACGAATGGCAAGCTTAGCCACTTAACCAAACTTCAAAACCTTACAAGCTACGGCTCAAGGGTTGAAAACCATAAAGAATAACATTAATAAGAGACAACTTGATGTTGAAACGAAAAATAAGAATCAAAAAACCAAAAAACTCAATATGTTTTTTTGGTTGAAATTGAAGAAAACTAAGGAGATACATGTGGATGGTGCCAAAAGATGGTATTTTTAATGCCAAAAAAATATACTGAAACAAAAAAATGGTTTGGAGGTCACCAACGAAGGATCGAACTTGTCATCTTTAACATAATAGTATAGGCAAAACCACCGCAACCTTCAATTTCTTATTCCTTATAAACTAATTTGTATATAATTACAATCATACTTACACATATAAAAAAAAAATAATAAATAACTAAAAACTTAGTGGCTACCATATAGCAACTCAAGATTGTCACAGGTAATATTATTTCTTAATTATCTAATTAAACCGTTATATTTATTCTGGCTGTTTACAAATTAAATGTTTTAACGTGGATTTGATACAATACCTTATACTTATAGCTAGTCGTCAAATGATATAGACTTATACAACTCGTATAAGAGGTAGTGGTCTTCTTATTCTTTTAAAAAATTGATATACTTTTAACAACATATATGTTGGATCCGGATCCATCGCGAGCACGATGCCGAAAAGATTATGCGGTCTGATTAACGTGCGGAATCCATAATCAGATAATAAGATAATATTCAGAGATTAAGATCAAGAAAACAAGGTAAATAACATTCAGAGGTTTCTATTGAGATTGTCAAAGATATTACAAAGCGTTAATGACAAAATACAAGAAAACCTTTATTTATACCATCTCCCTGTCGCAGATCAGACTCCATGCAACAGAGAGCTTCTGTCACATCATTTTCATGCGACATGGTCTCCCTGTTACATGCCCCATGCGACAGAGGCTCTCTGTCGCATGAACCATGCAACAGAAACACCAAAATCATAAACTTTACCAAAATAAGCCCTGAACTATTACAAAATATTCATTACTAGTCTAGGTACTTTACATGTATCAACAAACTCCCCCTAGGACCTAGCTAGTAATCCAGTCTCTTCACCACTGCATCATTGACCAATCACCTCTGTCACACCCTGCCGGTGGCGGAAACACCGGCGTGACCTCATGATTGTTCAATAGCTCGATGGTTACTAATAATACGTTGCATATATTTAAAATTACCAAATTACAATGTCTTACAAAATAAACTAACATATCCGAAATAACATTTCACAGATGCAATTAAACAAAACATCTTCTAAATACTCATGCATCCTAATCCACCCAATTTAAATTAGTCATGGAGCTTCACGCTTAACTGCACCTGAAACATATAAGTAAAGATGTCAACTACACGAGGTAGTTGGTGAATTACATAGGTTTTAAGATTGATATATCAAGATAGAGTATATGTATTAGCATCAAGAAGAGAAAGTTCGCAATTCATACTTTAACCAATACTATAGCATATACGTGA
>WOUH02000017.1:2724311-2751733 GCA_009936405.2 Stevia rebaudiana
CTTGTCTTCATCTTACCCTCCTCAGACCCTACCTTTAGGTGGGATATGCTGAGTACGATGATGATGATGATGATGATTTGGGAATCAACTTTAGGGTTTAGCTTCGAGATTTGACTTTTGGGTTTAGCTTTAGTGTTTAGGTTATAGCTATAGGCTTTAGAGTTCGACGAGACGGTTCCAACACTGTTAGAGTTTAATCGGAGTTCATTTGAATCGGTTTAGGCGTTCTTTGAAATCTTCTAGGCTATTTAGGCAAAGTTGACTTTTTAGGGGATCCACCCCCTTATATATATAGAGAGAGAGAGAGAAACATTATGTCATTTAGTTGAGTAATGGTTGCATCCATTACCCTAAACTCTAAGGAATGGTCACTTACCTATTAGTGGGTAATTATTTTTTTTAATGTAGCAAATATCCTTAAACATTCTTATAACTATCTCACTAACTCTAAAACCCCAGTCAAGCACCCCCCCCCTTAATGCTACATTTTTAGGTATAATATTACTTAGGCACGTTGTCATTATTTAGTGTTATGTATGGAAGATCACGAAGAATGCATTTCCAAGAATCGTGCATCTTTGTGAAAATCATTCTACCATTATTGATTGAACCTTTGTCATCTTTAGTAATTCATTCACCTTTTCCATTCTTCTTTTGCGATTGGTCCCAAAAGTGCTTTTTTATACCAATTTGATATGACCAATTATTGACAACAAAAACAACTATACCTAGTAAATCCCACTAATAGCACGACTATTGGTAGTCTTTAAATCATGAGCCTGATGAGTTGACCATTCCTCCAGGCTCCAAATCTCTTCATCCATTCCCATTCCAAAAAAAGTCATTCAATTTGAAGGTGTGTTAAGCATATAGTCATTGTGGTTACAGACGGGCTCTATTTCCAATTAGACTAAGAACCTTTCATCTAAGAAACCTGGTTAACTTCTCTCCCTGTCATGTATTGTCTCTCTCTCTCTCTCTCTTTCCGCTAATAGAGCAGTTTGCATTCTTCTATCTGAATTTCTATGAATCTCTAACACTATCAGGCGACAATCATCAACTTCATCATTGTCTTCTTGTGACACATTGATTGGGTTCCCACCCCAGCTCGGGGTTAACTATTTCAGAGTTCTATCCATTTCTTTCTCCCAACGCCGTTTAGCCGGGTCTAGTTTTCCTCCCACCCGGAAGGTGGCTAACTCCTTGGTGTTACGAGCCGCTTAGTGACTACATACGAGTTTATGAATCCCCTTATAGCACGACTATTGGTAGGGTCATATGGGATATGACCATATATATGCTAAAACTAAATAAACACATGTAAACAATGGTAATCATCCTTCCAAAATGGCTTGTGGTGATGCTTAATTGAAGCCTAATCTTTATCGAGTCTATCATCCACGACTAATACCACCATACGTCCATACATACATACATGCATAGAATACAATACTTGAAGACATATCAACGATTTTTTGTTGTACTAAAGAAACAACAATGTAAAATAGCATATTAGCGTAAGTATTACCTGTTTAATAAGAATGGGGCTAGATTCTTAATAATCATAATATGAAAAAAAAAAAAAAACGTATTAGAAAAAAAAAGTGTCTACTACTTTGAGATATAGGTGATCTCCTAATGTCTAAAGGGTCAATTCACACATTTAAATCTCAA
This sequence comes from Stevia rebaudiana, assembly GCA_009936405.2. Taxonomy (NCBI): domain Eukaryota; kingdom Viridiplantae; phylum Streptophyta; class Magnoliopsida; order Asterales; family Asteraceae; genus Stevia; species Stevia rebaudiana. Next base: position 2,725,986 of record WOUH02000017.1, read on the forward strand.
AATCTATTGACCTATAAATACCTTTATGTTTCCTAGACAGATCAAATGTCAAATGACCTGGGCAACAAGAAACTTGGAAATTGTTATTACATTATAAGGAAAGTAATGACAAAAGATTCTAAGTAATGCATAAAGACAACTAATTAACCTTCAATAATTAAAAGGCAACTAACTAATATTGATTAAAATTGATCGAAAGCTTTGGATCGTATCACTCTTTTCTCCTTATCATTATTACAATTTATTGATTTATACATCTAACTAGGAAACCAATTAAACTGCAGCAATCACCATTTCTGCTTCTTCTTTCGTCTTCTCACCGGAATTTTAGTTAGCCAGACTTGTAGGTCGCCGGAGTTTAAGTTGCCGAATTTAGTGTTACAGATTGTGAGTGACAGAGATGGGAGAGGATTTGTAAATGAGAGGAACCATGAAAAAGAAGAAAAAAGAACAATTATTAATAGGCATCAAGACATTGATTTGTCTATGGATTGCAGAATTCAGACTTGCAAAGTACATTAGTAGGCATTGATTTTTGCGTTTGTATCCATTTTATAAATTAGTTTCTTTTTGTTCTTCTTATGCTGCTGTTAAAATATAATAATGTATAATAAAGTAACAGTATTTAATATCTATCCGGGGGCCTAAGTGCGCCTTTGACAACTATGGTAAAAACATATATTATGGTATATCATCTTTTAATTTCTTCATGTTTACATACCTTGTGATGGACTATATTGCTCGTAGGCTTGGCCACAGTTTGTGTTGTTTCTTAATGATTGTGATTTATTAAAATGCACAATAATTGATTATCAGGCATGTCTGGTTTGTTTGACTTAAACATAGTTTATAAATTGCTGCAGGTATAAGAAGCTATTATCCAGTGTTGATTTGACGAAAGATTTTTACTATAGTTACACATATCCTATTATGCGAAGTTTACAAAAAAATGTTTTATCCAATGGTAACGAAGGGATGCCATATGATGACATATTTGTGTGGAATGCTTTTCTAACACAACCAATTAGATCAAGATGCCACAACACCATCTGGACAATTGCTCTCGTTCATGGAAATTTTAAGCAGGTTTGTTGGTTTTACACTTAACTTCATGTTAAGTTGGATTAGGGGTTTCAATTTAGGTGAAATGATGCCATATCACTTTTTTTTGTTTTATTGTGATAAATCCTAACATGCACCACGTGTGGATTGAAAAATATATATTTATTATCATTCGTTGTCTGCTTTTTTTTTTTTTTATGTGTGTTAGTTTTGAATTCAATATTGGTTTTATATACTGTTACAGGTACGACTATCCGTTTTTGGAAGAGACTTTAGTGTTGCACTCTTGTCTAAGAGATCTCGCCACTTTGCTGGGACACGGTATGATGCTTGAAATTATTTTAAATTCATATTTTCTTTAAAATTTATATTCTTTCTTTTGCTTGTATGAAGTATCTCTCTAACAACCATACCCAGTAATATCCTACACATAGCAAAACTATTGGTAGGGTATGGGCTGCTTCTAGACAGACCTTGGGCCCAAAACAAACATAGAAAGTTATAAGATGAAATTTTAACGCGTTACATATTTTTGACGTGTAATAAGATGAAATTTTCATGGATAAACAGTTACTTGAAAAGGGGAGTAAACGATAGGGGTAGGGTTGCAAATGATGTTGAGACAGAGCAAATTGTTCTGGATGAAGAAGCCGGATCTTTTAAAGGGAAAATGAGTTCTGTGGTACAAATGAGGGGTTCAATTCCCCTATTTTGGTCACAAGAAGCTTCACGGTTAAGTCCAAAACCTGATATCATTTGTAAGAATAGTCACACCTTTTCTCACACTAGTCTTCTCTTATTTATCTTTGTTAAGTGTTGGATTTTGCTTGTAGTGCAAAGATATGATCCTACATATGAAGCAACCAAACTTCATTTTGAAGATCTGGAAAAGCGATACGGCAATCCACTAATTGTGCTTAATCTCATCAAGGTTTGTTGTAAACAAACATACATACCTAATAAAATTCCATTCAAACGGGAGATAAGGACAAACCTTACCTTTTAAGATCTTTGCTTTAAAATGTATATCTAAAAAAAAAAAGTAAACATAAGTCAAATAAGAATACTAATAATAAGTAAATAATGCAGACTGTGGAGAAAAGGCCAAGGGAAATGATGTTAAGGCGTGAGTTTGCGCATGCAGTTGGGTATCTAAACCAGATACTTCCAGAAGAAAGTCAGCTTAGGTTTATCCACTGGGATTTTCACAAGTTTGCAAAGAGGTAATTTGTATGTTTGTCAAAAACAAATGATGGATTTACATTTCTGCCACTGACCTTGTTTGTGATGTGTTGAAGCAAGTCTGCCAACATCTTGGGTGTTTTAGCTGGTGTTGCTGGTGAAGCATTGGATTTGACAGGCTTCTATTACAGTGGAAAGCCAGCTGTTGTTAAGAAGAAATCAATCCAACTCAGCAGAACAAGTACTGCCAGGTATTCTTTTGAAAGTTTTTGTTTTTAAAAAGCATGAACCGCATCGAGGCGAATGAGTACACATCACGTACGCGAGGCGCAAATTACTTATACATCATAGTTTCTACAACTAAAAATTAAAAACTTTCTATTATATAGCTAATTAAAGAACCAAACAAGTTTTTATAATCTAAATATAACCCTCATAACTGAATTAAAGAAACAGTATATAATTTCTTGGGTATCGATCTTGTCATTTGTAACTAGTAACTTAAATACGCAAGTCAGTAATATTAACACATTATACAATACAGATTATATAAAAATATATAGATTTGGTTACAAATAATTAGTAATAGAAAAATCAGTTAGGTGTTTTAATTTTTTTTTCTTTTAATTTTCATGAATTAACATTTAATGTAAATTTATTTCTCAACAACCTACCTCAAACTGTTAATCTTAAGTCTATTTACTCTTTGGCTTAAAATATTAAACAAGTTGAGAACCCTAAAAACAATGAACAAAGCAGAGGATCTGTATACCTGTTTTTTTTTAATTTTTGAATCCTATATTGGATTATATGTCAGATTCCCACAAAGTTTGTTATAACTTTTTGTAGGGATTCTTCTCTTAAAGATCTGAGAGGTAGTTCAGGTGATTTGAGTAATAGTGAGACATTGATGAAACAAGAAAGAGATAATGAGAAGAAGAGTATGAAGAAGTATGATAGCATCAACAATGAACCACAGTTCCAAAGTGGAGTATTAAGAACAAATTGCATTGATTGTTTAGACCGTACAAATGTCGCACAATACGCGTATGGTTTAGCCGCCTTAGGCCGCCAACTCCATGCGATGGGATTAACCGATGGTCCAAAATTAGATCAGGATAGTAGTATTGCTACTGCTCTTATGGATATGTACCTTAGTATGGGTGATGCTCTTGCACACCAGTATGGTGGTTCCGCTGCTCACAACACCGTATGTTTAATTTGCCAAATTAATCACCATCTGTGGTTTGGTTTGCAGAAAGTAACAGGTTTGAGTTTTATGCTTTCGGTTTTGTAACGACTTTGGGTATTAAGGCTAACTTGCGTTAAAGCCTACCTAATTTAACGAAGTCAGCCTTAATACCCAAACTTGTTAAGACATTGGAAGCATAAAATAGTTTAAACCAGCTTAGTACCCAAACCCGTTACTCTCTTTTGAGATCATATTCATGGATTGCTGCAGGTATTCACAGAGAGGCAAGGAAAGTGGAAAGCCACAACACACTCTAGAGAATTTATAAAATCTATCAAACGCTACTACAGCAACACGTATACAGATGGTGAAAAACAAGATGCTATTAATTTGTAATATTCATTTTCTTTATTGTTGCTTAATTAATCATAATCATCCCATTTATAGACAAGTTTCAGTCGTTCTCATAGTCATTCTATATCAGATTTTTGGGCTATTTTCAGCCACAGGATGGAAAACCAGCACTTTGGGAACTTGATTCTGATTATTATCTTCATGTATCTGGGATAGGGGATGACCTAGTCCCAGAGGGCTAGTAAGTTCAATTAACTCGAATCAGTTTCTGAATCTGCTATCTGTATGCAAAATTTAAATCTATCTTCGAAAACTCAGTTATGCATTGTTTGTGCATATAAAAAATAAACATTTTCAGTTCAAATTGATTTAAAAGTATCAGAAGGAACTAAGAGAAAATGCAAAAGAAATATGAAACTGAAAAAAGAATCTTTTGCAGTGTATTGATAAGTTTTATGATTGTATTTGCAGTTCACCAAGTGATGCTGAACCTGTAGGCATGGGGCGTTCTCTGACACCTGTTGCAGCATGCAAAGAGGACTTTTCAAGGATAAAGCTGACATCATTTTCCAAATTGATTGAGAGAACTTGTGGTTCTATAAAGAATGTAAGGCTTTGTAGTGAACTAGATCACAAACCTGGAAATTCTGGAATGGCACCTGATGCAGTGTAAGTATACTTACTCTATACACACACACATATGTATATAATATATATTGAGGTAACGGAGAACTTTGCAGTGAAATACAACTGAGAAGCCCAAACTGGCTTTTTGGTCAGAAGAAGTCTGAAGAAAGTAGTTGTACAGTGAAAGTGGCATCAGATGAAGTTGTCATGAGAGGGCGCGAAGACGAGAAGAAATTTGATGAATTATGTGACCCCAATTGGATTTCTACCTCTAAAGACACGAATCAAGAAGATGTGTTCCGAAGGTAATTCTTAATCTTTATGTTTTTTTTAGCTCTTGTTTTTAATTTTTCTATTTTTGTAGATATCTTGCAATGACTTCAATAGATGAAACCAATGAATGGTATGGCGGTACATTGCTTGCTGAACAAGATGAAACCAGTGAGGTTTATAGGCATTATGCTCACTTCTGCCAGGTAATATTATTTCTGCACTTTTGCTTTCTAAACTTACATATTTCCCCAAAACTCTAAACTTAAATATTTCCCCAAAACTCTAAACTTACAAATTTCCCAAAACACATGATCTGGAGAATGATATACTTTACAAGTTTAAAATCAGACTTGTTGAAGGAGTCAAAGGTGGGTGCGTAAAACCTCCTAAAAATTGATTCATATCAAGATCTGATTATATATAGTTTTGTTTCACCATATCTTTGAGAAAACAAATATCCAAAGTTTTAATTTCATTTATAGAGCCTGGCGATGGAACCTTTCCAAAACGAGAGTGAGAAAGAGAAGCATTATGAGGAGGTTTTAAATTGGGTGAGAGTTGGGGAGTGCACAAATGATGTGGAAGCTGAGATGAAAACCGCGGTGACGGAATACGAGGTCATCGGGTCGGACCTTGGGATCTGCCCCAAGACATACAATGCTTTGGCCATTGACCCGACCCACCTGACCAGATGGATGATTGGTGAACCCATGCTTAATGTCAAGGTCTAAGTCTTCAACTCATTTAATCACCAATTATGTACATTTGTGAATCATATTTTAGATTGATCAAGGAATGAGTGTATATCAGGGATTTGTTTGTGTGTGCTGATAAATCAGCTTTGTTTAAAAATATGATGGAAATGTATTGTTGCAGTTGACATGCCACGATTTTATAATAATATGCATGTGATGTGGTGCCTTATGCAGTTGGTCCAATATTTGAACAAATTAAACCATTTTTTGAAATGGTTCTCAGTTTTTGAATTCGAAATGGATTTGAGCTATGGTTTTGAGTATTTTGAACAATTAGACAATCAAGTGGACAAAATTATAAGCCTGATTTTGTGATTTGAGCTATGGTTTTGAGTATTTGAACAATTAGACAATCAAATGAACAAAATAATAATAAACCGGTTTATGATAAAACACACTGTGGTACCTTGCACCTTTTAAAACTGTGAAGCTTGGTTGAAAATTGTGGGCATTTTGCGCACATATTGCGTAATGCGGCTGATGCGATTATTGGACCGCATCGCAACATTTGATGCATTGCGATTCCATGTTGCGAGGATACTGCGTCAGATTTCGCTAGACACGTCACGCATTTGCAGGTTGCGGAAGATGAAGTTCATATGAGAAAAACCAAGGGGCATATGTCCTAATGGTAACCTGAGTACTTTCCAAATGGAAGGTCTTAAGTTGGAGTATCAGAGCAAAAAAGTTCTAGGGTGAGCCAAGAGGTTTCCTCACACAGTGGGTTTCCTCCTTGATTGGTAGGGTGAGGTAGTTACGCTTTCAGCGATTTCCTGAATGAAAAACTGACATGTTCTTCATGGTGAGGCTGGGCTGTTAAAAAATGATGGAGAAAAGTAAACCGTAAATTAGAGTATACATGCATTTTAAATAGGCATAACTTTTTTTGACTCTTCTTGAATTGAAAATAACTACACATTGAATGACTACACATAAGACATTGTTTACGATCTATTTATATTTTTCAAATATTCTTTTGTTTCTCATTTCTTCGGAAATGTTATACTTCTACCTTCTTATATTTATCTTTATTATTCATTTTGAGTCTCTTTTAATGTATATAGAATTTTTTTTTTTTTTTTTTTTTTACTTTTTAGTTTTTAGTGTTTATAAGTTAAAAAGTTATATTTTTATATGTAATATATTTTTAATAATTTTTTAACAAATAACACGTCGCATACGTGATATGCGCTTGGATCAAGCATCACATATCGTATTTTAGAGCAAAACGCATCAGAGCTCATTGCTAAATTTTAAACCAAGATTTGAAGTCAAAATCATTCGTTGACTACATATTATAAAGGGTGGTTTTCTATTTAAAATTAAAATAAATATAGTATTGGATGGATGTATGGTGGTGAACGATTTTAAACCATGAGTTGATTATCCACATAACCTTTAATACCTGTTAACGGTCTCGACATTTATGAATCAAATCATGGCTTCTCACATCATCCCTTCATATCCCATGATTCCGAATATGAATCAAAGAGGGAGAAGCATCATCGTCACAACTCAAGCTTCAAAATCCAGTGGTTTTCCACTTAACTCAGTAAGTATTAATCTCTTAAAATCACTCAAAAAGCTTGTTTTTTCTAACACTCAAAATTAATGCTTTTTTTTTTTCTTTTTTTTTTTTTTTTCATTTTACGCAACAAAAACCTAAAAATTTATTGAACCACCAAAACTATTTTCAGGTCTATCTGTTAATATTTGCTTCATTGTTTGGTATAAATGTATTTAAATTCCTTTGATATATAAATGGTGTTTTTTTTTTTTTTAATTTAGTATAATGTTACTTGCAGATTTTCAAAAAATGTGAAACCTGCGGAGGGCAAGGTGCCATTGACTGTGCTGGATGCAAGGTCTAATAATTTATCTTTTTGACTTTTGTTCTAGTTAAAAATTAAATGCCTAAATACATCAGTCTTAATTTTCATGTTTATTATCATATATGCCTAGAATGTTCTAATAATTCAACTATGGGAATTCAACTCTATTATTCATCCCTTGCACGTAACCAATGTAAAAAATAACGCACCAGGGGTAATTCTGTAAAACAACAATCTAAATAGGAATATGTAAAGATAAATGTGACACCCCGCTTCCCGGCCCCCGACCTCCGGCCGGTCCGTGAGCGGGTCTGTCACTTCAACTGCCGGTGATGCAGGATCGAGCCCATTGATCTATAGATAAACTAAGAATACACGACTTACAGTGTATGTGTATTCTCGTAATGTAGCGGAAGCGTCCTTTAGTGTGTAGCACTATTGCACAAGTGCCTACATAGATAGCCAATATCCTGGCTAGAATCCAAATACCTGAGATTACATATATTTGGAAAAGATCAGCTTACGCTGGTGAGTTCACAGGTTTTGATATCGTACGTAAAACCGTTGTCAATTGATTAGTAAAACATATCCCATATGTTTAGATATCAATTAGAGAAACCTTTCATAGGTTTGAGTCTAGTAAAACTATCTTTTACCTATAGTTTTATGTTACCGATTAAGCAGGTTTTATGTCTGACTGTTCTTAGAGATAGGGAGCTTCATAAAAGACTTTTTACAAAAGTAAAAGAGGGTACTTTTTTAAACTTTACAGAATTCTAAACTATCCTCTCGTGTACCTTCAAAGAAAGGGATTGAAGAAACTTTGGCATGCTAGAGAGAAACCATGTGGATTTGAAGATAATTACAGGATTGTGTGAAAAAACGGAATTTCCTTCAATGTATTACATAACCCTCAGTTTCTTGAGATGATTAGTGACATCAAGAATGCACCGGTTGGATACAAACCCCCATCAAGTGAAAAGGCAAGAACGGTTTTACTTGATGAATGTGTCAGGGATGTTGAGAAGGAGCTACACCCGTTAAAGACACGTGGTACACTCAAGGGGTATCGATCGTTTCGGATGGGTGGTCTAATGTTAAACATAGTCCACTTATGAACGTTATGGCCGTTAATTCTTGTGGTTATATATTTATGTATTTGGAGGATTTTCTAGGGGTGGTGGAAAAAACGGGAGTTGAGATTTCTAAGTTTCTACCTGGAGCCATCTGCTCGAGACGATTGGACCAAGCAATGTGCTGTCAGTAGTAACGGATAATGCGGCGAATTGCAAGGCGACATGAAGGGAGATCGAAAAGGTATATAAACATATTTTTTGGTCCTCTTGTTGTGTACATACTTTAAATCTTATTTGTAAAGATATGGCAAATGCACTTTTTTTTTACTATTCGATACTTATAAAAATGGAAAAGTTGTTGTGAAGTATTTCATTAACCACACCCATGCCTTAGCAATTTTTGGAGAAAACTCAAAGTTACAACTATTGAAAGTTGCAAAGACTCTATTTGCATCACATTATATCTTGTTGGGAAGGTTATGGGATTGTAGGGAGGCACTAGCAACAACTATTGTGCTTAATTATTGGCGGGAATTGGTCAAAAGTGGGGATGAAAATAGCCGGGCAGCCGGGGCAACAATGTCCGAGACTATTAAAAATAACCTGTTTTGGGAAGATGGGTATATATTAGCTATTACAAAACCATTTCTCTTGCTAATTAAGTTTTGTGATGGTGAAGGACCAAAAATAGGAGAAATTTATGAGAAAATGGATAACATGGTTGGAGAAAATAAAGATATTATCAGGGAAAACAAAATTTCAAGTTATTACCCTGAAATGAAAGGATTGTTTTGGTTAGGTGGGAAAAAATGTCAATCCCCCTTCAATGTTTAGGCTATGCTTCAAGTTCTAAATTTTATGATAAATACTATTTAGAGAAGTTGGCACCCGGTGGGGAGGAAAGAAAAGCTCCTAACAAGGGCAAGGAGGTTACACTATGTGTTATAAAGGCGTTTAAAAGAATTGCCAAAAATGAGGATGAACAAAAAATGTTGCGACAACAGTTTGCAACATTTCATATGAAGAAATGACTATATTCAAGAACCGTAACTCAAGCTGATGCTGTCACTATGGATGCAATTGATTGGTGGGGTATCTATAGATCAGAAACCCCGAAATTGGCCGTAGTAGCACAAAAGGTTCTTTCACAACCAATTAGTAGCTCTTCGGCCGAGAGAAATTGGAGTACATACTCCTATATCCATAACGTGAAGTGTAACTGTTTAAATTCTAAGAGAGCGGATAAACTTGTGTTTATTCACTCCAACATTACGTTTCAGTTGCGTTCTACATATTCTTATAAATCGGGCCCGCATAAACATTGGGATATAAGCCCGGATTACTCATACATAGAAGGCTCAACTGCTCGATTGGAGGATATGATCACTTGGAAGATCTTGAAGATGATAACGTTGATAATGGGAAATGAAAAGGGAAAAGGCTAGATTAGATGTTATGATTTTTATGCTATTCTAATCTTACCTCATTTTGTAACCTATGATGCTTAAATGAAATCTATTTTGATATTTATACAATATTTTTTTTTAATTTAAATCGAACCTAAAATATAGGGTACACCGTACTAGCTCGTACCGAAATGAACATGCCCTCCTCTGTATCGAATTCGTCCACAGTAGCGAACCATGTACCCGTACCGGAGCGAACCGCGAGTTATGTGACTATGAAAATTGCACAAGGAATGTGATTCCCTATCTTTTAATGATTTTTATTCCATAGGATGGGTGTTTTATTTCATTCCTTTCCTTGAAGAAATGATCCGATCAATGATCTAACCTATTACTCGACCCACTACTGACCCATGATCGAAACTGTGATCCAGGCCAGACTCGGGACCCATTACCTAGCCCATGATCCAAACCATGACCCTACCCATTACTCAAACCATAACCTGACTCATGACCCAAACCATGACCTAAAACATGATCTTCTGATCCAAGACCCGGCCTATGATCCAAACCATGCCTGTCCCATGATCTGAACAAACCATGAACCGACTCATGGAGCGATCGACAACCCAAATGGCCAAACCATGACCCAACCCATCAACCGACCCATGATCACACCCATTGCCCAAGCCAAAAATCAACACTCGACCTGCAATTTAAACCACCACCCGGCCCATGACCTGATCCATGATCCAAACAATGACCAACTCGACCCATAAGTTGAACACATAACCTGACCTATGACCCAAACACAACTCACGGCTCAAACCATGATCAAACTCATGACTCAAAAAATTGGCTGAACCATGACCTGAGCCATTAATTATATTGCCTCATTCATGAACTAATATTCATTTCATTACCACCGCTAAGAAAACATGACAATGAAATGGTAATTATCCAGTTTATTCCCTTATTCATTCAATTACCTCATTCATTCCATTCCCTCATCCATTACTGTACCTCATACCAAATTGACCCTTGAGGTTTGGCATTTGGGTTTATTTTTTAGGGGTTTAGCATTTGGGTTTATGTTTAATGATTTAACTTCAATGGTTTAGCTTCAAGGTTTAGTTTTTAGGGTTATGGTTAAGTTTTACGGTTTAACTTTAAGGGTTTAGCTTTAGGGTTTAGTTTTTAAAGTTTAGCTTTTAAGTTTTATCTTTATGTTTGGCTTCAAGTTTAACATTTGGTGATTTAACTTTATTGTTCTAAAATTTATGTTTTCTAGCACATAGTGTCTTCTTGTTGATCATTGTGTCTTCATGCTCATTATTCTTTTCAAGGTTTAAGGTTTAGGATGTGACGAGCCGATTCCAACACCGTTGGAATGAGTTTAAACCATGTTTGTTTGAGCCGGTTTTTGACTTCTCTTAAATGCCTCTTACATTACATAGAATAAGCTTGTTCTTAACATAACTCAAACCCAGAACCTTAATGCAGTTAACTTTTGAAGATTAATTAGTAGTTCTAATTGTTTTTGTGTTGTTTTTCATGCAGGGAACAGGAAAAAACAAGAAGAACGGAAATATATTCGAGCGGTGGAAGTGAGCTACATCATTTTTCTTACTGTGTTTAATATCATCATATATTATATACTTATTTAAGATTTTCTTTTAAACCGATGAAAATTGCCCAATAAACCATACATAGTTTCCTTGAGCTTAACATCGATGTGCAACTTGAATCTAAAATAGATGAATTGAGTAGAATACAACTCACTGGAGGATATTGGCAAGCTGATGCTACAAATGCATTGTTGTAACATAACAAATTATAGGAAAGTATGCCAAAAATAAAATGTAAATTGATCTCAAGATGCTTGAAACGTTAGTCAAAGACATGATTAAACACTAAAAAAGTAGCACCAATGTTGTCACACCTGATAGTAGGTGCAAAACTCATAGATGCTCATAACTTATGCATTGGAGACATAATCTTTATTTGTTTCATTTTATCTTTATTTCTTATTAATTTCATATAACATATTTTTGGTAACTTATACAGATGTTACGATTGCCAAGGTTTTGGGTTGAGGAGTTGCCCGAGCTGTGGGAAAGGAGGCTTGACACCCGAACAAAGAGGAGAACGTTGATCGTCTTTCATCTTTGTAATTAATGTATAATACACTTTGCCGACACATCTTTTATAAAGTTTATTTTACCTGTTTGTTTGACCCTTAAGGCTGTGTTCCCCGAGTTCACTTAAAGGAGAGAAAAGAAAAGAAATGGAAGGAAAGGGGAGGGGAGGAAAGGAAATATAATAATATATCCACATTTCTTGAGAATTACTTAAGAATCAACGATTAATCAAAACAACAATTATACCATTTACCACATCTCAAATTTTGTTATTTTCAAACTCGTCATGTGCGAGACAATCTAAAACCCTATAATTTAAATAAGTTTCTTCTTGAGAAAAAATCGTTTCAAATACCACACTTGCAAAACTGAAGCTCCAATGCAGACACCAAGAGACACGATGCTAAACCGAGCTACCGTTGCATCCGTCTTTTCACTCACTTTCCTTATCTCTATTTCCCTATGTGTATGTAAATTGAACGAGTTAAATAGCGTTGAAATCAATTTTTATTGACAAATCAAAACTGACAGGCAGAATTTATGATTGGACCTTTTGAATAAGAGTCAACAAGATCTTATGAAAATGTAACATTTCACATAGAAGATGGCAAACATATTTTAGGGATGCTAGAAAAAAAATTTGGTAATTGATTTACCAAAAACTAAGTTTTAAATCCATTGTATTTTTTTATTTTTTTTAGAAAAGGGGCCGAAAATAGGTTTTGAATCTTTAGGATAATTCATGTTTTTTTAATCAGCATGGATTCATAATACGGGACAAATGATACTTTATCTTAAAATTATTATTTATAAGTGTGTGAACCAGTAAAACATAGTGCAAGACTGCACTTGCTAGAAAGAATCAGATATTTACAAGTGCACCACCCAATTACAAGTTATAGGTTAATAGTATTCCTTAACAATTAACAAATGCAATGAAGAAATGCGGGATTGTTTTTCAATAATAATATTCCATGATTTAACTAACTAATTATGTCAGGGTTATTTGAGGCTTAGAAGAAAAGACACTCCAGTATGGAACAAACAAAAGATTTAAAAAGCGAAACAATAATAACCCCAAAAAGAACTAAATCTTACCTGTTGTTCAAAAAGATCATCTTTTCACGAACTGCTTCCACAATACTTTCAAGTTTTTTCACTTTTAATTCAACACCCTAAAGAGAAGCATCTCGCGTAAAAAAAGGCAAAAAATAAAAATAAAAAAAAATATAGAGGTGCCATGTCAACCTTACTAGTATAAAAGAACACATATATATAAAAGGATTAGTTCTATAGGGGAAGATTCATTGGGGAACTGGGAACACTTGTGAACTGTTCATCTTTAGTACAAAAAAATAGTCCAGCACAAAAAAAAATAATCCAATACAAAAAAATAATCCAGTACAAAAAAAAATTAATCTAGTAAAAAAAAATCCAGTACAAAAATCTAGTACAAAAAAAGATAATCCAGCACAAAAAAAATCAACGGCTCACAAGTGTTTCCCAGTTCTCTCTTTTTTTGTGGTTCCCCAATGAACCTTTCTCGAGTTCTATAGTACTGAAAGCATCAAATGGGTTGAAGGTCGTGTAAAATGTAATAAAATGTTTACAGACTCTTAAAGCATTTTTATATAAATAATTGTTATTATCATTCTATTAAGAAATATTTTAGTGATCATATTTAATGATGTAGTTTTGGTAATCATGTTAAATAAGTTAAAATAAAAATAATAATAATAATAATAATAATAATAATAAAAATGTTCGCAATTTGACAAGCATTAAAAATGATCAGTATGACCGCAACCCTTTTGATCCAATACACAATCGGCCTGATTTATCACCTCCATAGCAAACTAAAAGTTAATTTACAATGCAACAGAAAAAAATAGTAACCTCAATTTTATCTTTTCTTGCAAATGATTCCCAATCCTTTGCAGCAATACCAACTCGCCACTCGAGACTAACACTCGGATGATTATCAGCATGATGATTCCCTTCTAACCAAAAACATGCCATGTAGTTGCCAGATTCGGTAGTTGTAAATGGCACCTCACCATAAGTCGCATTCTCATTGTGGTGTAGAGTGTTTCCATATGGTGATGTGACCTTTAGAAATTCAACATTTATTACTATATGTCACAACACTCATGATGCAATCCTCATCAAAAGACACATGAAATTTACCAAATATATGCATAATACACTTCTTGAAGGTAAATAAAAGTAATAACGAAACAAAACTAGTTAAAAAATTGCCATGGAAGCCTTAAATCCATGCTCCTAGCAAAGATACTTGGATGCATGGTATATTTGTTGATATACTACATAAAGAAGCCATAACTCACAGCAAAATTTTGTTAGTCACCATGAAATATGTTATATGCTACATGCTTTTTAATACATCTATTTACTACATGCTTTTTAAGCAGAGAACTATGAGGAACACGTTAGCTCTAACAAGAAATGTTCATTGGGGAACCATAAAAAAAGAGGGAACTAAGGAACACTTGTGGGCCGTTCATTTTTTTTTGTACTGGAGTATTTTTTTTTGCACTGGATTATTTTTTTTGCACTGGATTAATTTTTTTTGTACTGCATTATTATTTTTTGTACTGGATTATTTTTTATTGTACTAGATTTTTTTTGTATTAAAAATGAACGGTCCACAAGTGTTCCGCAGTTCCCCATTTTTCCCTAGTGAACCTTCCCCATATAACATATAGTGAACTCTAATGTTCATGATCATAAAGTTTTTTCAATATAAACAAGTTTGATGTTCTATTCAAAATCTGGCCTAAATGAACTCATGTGTATGCAATCCACTAGCACCAACCTGCCTCAACACTGTGTTATGCCATTGTTAAAAAAATGGTGCACGCCACCATTAGGCTCCATCACTTTGGTATTCAGGGTTGTTTGCTCAGTGATGAGATAGTGGCGTAGCACATCATGTCCCGGCATGTTGGTGCAAGTTGAGAGAAGTCACAAGGGTTTTATGGGACAAGATGTTCCCAACAAGAATTAAGAGGAAACTATATGGGATTGCAGTTCGCCAACTATGATATATGGAACAAATTATCGGGCATTGAGAGAAAACACACACTAGAACAAGGGTAGTAGAGATGAGTATGTTGAGGTGGATGTGTAGGCACACGAGGTAGATCCAAATAAGAAATGAAGTTTTTTAGATAATTTGGGGGTAGCATGCATTTATTATAAGCTAAGGGAGAGGAGATTGAGATAGTTTAGACATGTGCGGAGGAGATAGATGACAACACCTGCAAGAAGCGCAGAAACCCTCGCAATAGAAGGGAATATGAGTAGAGGTAGATCCAATTAGCGTAAGAGGAGCATGTTAGGCATAATTGCACCTCTTAGCAGGGGCGAAGCATACACAAAGTCGCGGGGGTGAGACCATACATATAAATAAAATTTGAATTACCATATACCAAGTATATAGTTCTGACTTTAAAATATTTTATATTTATCAAAAATATGGATGGCAGAGAAAAATCTGAGTGACTAAAGAAATAATATTTATTTGGGTATTTGAGGTTTGGGCTTATAGTTTAAAACCCAATTTATTTAATATACAAAACCCAACATTTATAATTAGCCCATAATAAATTAGAAACTCAAAACCCATTACCATTGGGCAATGCCCAGCACATTACTTATTTAATAACCAAAATCTAATATTCTATCTAATTGACTTTTGAGAAAAGAAAAATAGAAAGCTATGGCACTTTCTCACTTTCGATCCGAACAGAACAGCAAGCAGTGAAGCAACAGCGCCACTCCAGGCGTCCAGCCACTGTTCCGCGTCCGCCACTAACTTTCGGCCAGGCGCCAGTTGAGCTCCGCCTCCACTGCCCATCGTCACCTCCTACCAGCCTTCTCCATTATCCAATAGGTACCAAATCTTCAATTCTCCTTCAAAACCCTAAATCCCTAATTTTTTTTCTTTATTTATTCAATTTGTGGTGTTTTATCATCAATTAATCTATTCCTTTGTTGTTGTTATTATGTTGTGATGATGAATATTTTACTAATTAATCATTTGATTGAATGTTTAATGTTTTTTGTGAAATTCAAGTTTTTAGAATTTAGTAGGTTTTTATATAATTTGATTTAATTATATATTTTGGGTTGATATTGATTTAAAAATAAAAAACATTAAGGAGTATTTCAAAAGGAAACATGTTAATGAAAACAATAGGGATACAAATCAAGAGAAACATCACGAATCTTCAACTAGTGAGTCGGAACAACATGAAAATCAATAAGAGTATGGTATCCCTATCCCACTATAAAATGCTAATAATATAGATCTTAACCATCTAGAAAGAGATCCAGGAATACGAAAACAAATCCAGAATTATCCGGATAATTTAAAAGAACAAGTAAGACCAGCTTCTTTGAATTTAGGACATTTCCAAATGAATCATAAAGAGTATCCTAAAGATCGAAAAAATCGTAAATTCCAATGTTCTTGGTTCAAGATTTTCCTTAGTTGGTTAGAGTATTCTCCAACAACAAATTGGTCGTATTGTTTTCTTTGTTATTTGTTTAATGATTAAAAAATGTGCGCAACAGTTATGATTCCTTTACAGAGAAAGGATTTGAAATTTCAAAAACAGTTAATGATGAGAAAAATTATGCATACTTGGCCCATATTGGTCCTTCTCAACATAGAGATGCTATATCGTATTGTGAAAATTTGTTGAACCAAGCAACACATATTGGAAATCACTTCGTGAAGCAAAGTGATGAGGTAATATTAAAGAACTGTTTACGATTAAAAACTTTTGTTCTTGTAGTTCGTTGGTTGACATTCCAAGCTTGTGCTTTATGAGGACATGATGAATCTTCTAGTTCTAAAAATCAAGGTAATTTTCTTGAACTTCTAAAACTTCTGGCTTCCTATAATGATGAAGTTTCAAAGGTTATATTAGGGAATGCTCGTTATAATTCAAAGTATACTTATAGAGATATTCAAAAAGAATTTCTTAGTATTATTGAAAATAAAGTTCTAAAGCATATTCATAGTGAATTGGGGAGTCATACTTTTGTGACATGGTTAACGAGTCACGGGATGAGTCAAAAAAAGAGAAAATGGCCATCGTTTTGCAATTTGTTGATGTGGAAGGGATGATACAACAAAGATTCTTGGATTTGGTTCATGTTAGGGATACAACAAGTTTGTGGAAACAACTTTTCGCAGTATAAGTTTGATGTTAGCAAAATTCGTGGTCAAGGATATGATGGTACAAGCAATATGAGGGGGGAATGGAACGGATTACTAGCACTTGTTCTTAAGGATTGTCCTTATGCCTATTATGTTCACTGCTTTGCTCACATGTTAATTACTTGTTAACTTGTTTATTTTTCTCTGTCTTAGATAGTTTTACTAAAATAGAATATGCTTATTATGTTTTGTTTTGGGTCACAGGTTACAACTTACATTGGTTTGTGAGAGAAGTTATCACAATACACCAATTCTTCACAAACATGGTGTCCATAATTAATGTGGTGTGTGCTTCTAGTAAGCGTGAGGATGAGTTACAAAAGGCAAAGGCGGATGTGGTTGAACAATTATTATAGTTGGGTAAAATCTATATATGGAAGGGGCTAAATCAAGTTGGGACATTAAGAAGAGCTACTGATACCCGTTTTGGTTCTCATTTTAACTCCATAAGTAGTTTGCTTAGTATGTTTAATGTCAGTCGCATTGTTCTTCAGAGAATAATTGAAGATGTTTTATGTGGAAATGTCAGAAAATACCAAGCTAAGTAGTGTATCGAGTCTAACTTATGCAAAATTCTTGTGAAAACTAAAAAAAGTGAGACATATAATTTGGTTGATAAAGTGGTGCAAGTAATCTTAACACTTCCGGTTTTTACTGCAACTACAAAGAGGGGATTTTTAGAAATGAAAATATTCAAGACTTGTTTAAACAATAAGATGTCAAGAGAGTATCTGACGAATTCTTTGCTGATCTACATAGAAAAAGAAATTGTTGTAACGATTGATTCGAAATCTAATATCGACGGATTCAAAAATCTCAAAGGTCGTCGAGCTTAGTTGTAATACTTGTTCATATGTACACTTCACTTCTATTGCATCTTTATGACATTATAAACAATTTATTCCTTGTTTGTTATTGAGTATTTTAGTTTTTATGTTTGAATGAAAATTGGAGTATTTATTTTTTGAATGAAAAAATAGAGTTATATTGTTGTCCCGATCCGACCTGAACTGTTGACTAAAAACATAGCGTTAGGAATAAACATTTTGCCCTGATTTTCCGCCCCTGCCTCAGTTTGCTTCAAGCTCCGCAACTACGTCTCAGCAAACTTGATAAGTAATAGAAATTCCGAGAGACGACGGATAAAGGTTACTAGTTTAGGGATTTGTACGGAGCATTTAGAAACAATCTTTGTTTGGGCTTTGTATCTTAGCTTGAACTTCACTTTGGTTTCTAGTTAGTCGTAAATGCCGGTGTTCGATACTTTCTAGGTTGGAATTTGGTCTTAACTAGGTTTGCCTTTGCACTCCACTTATTGTTTCAGTCTAAGGATTTGGCATTAGCTATTTTCTATGTTGATCTTTAGTCATCGGGTTTCCATTTAATCCTAGCCACTTTAGTTTTAAATATTTATAGATATTCCTTTAATAGATAGGGTTGTGATTCTTTCTTTTTGTTTCATTTTTTTTTATGTATTTTTGTAAAAATAAAAACAAAAAAAAAAGGCTATTCTAGGGTTCCACTTCAATTTCGAGAATTTTTGAAGAAAACGATTCTGGGTATGTCGGAAGACATCAAGAAGAAAATCCACGAAGATGACGAAGAAGGTAAAGGTAATTGGGATAATTCGAGAACGATTCAGCAAAACATACCATATTATCGCGGTTATTTTGGAGCTACCTCTTTATATGCTAGATATATGCAAGTAAGATTTGCGTCGTCTCACCTTCCCAATACCTACTCCATGGGTGAGATTTTTTTGGATTTGTTTTTTTTTTTTTTTTTTGTTTAGCCAAAATGTGGCCTTTTCTGAGGATAGTTTATTTACTTGGATTGTTAATGCTCTAAATTTTTTCAAACAAGCATGTGAGATCCTATTGATACAATCAAAACTAAAATACTCATTGTTGGTACAATTTAGTTAGGAAATTTCTTCACTATTATATTTCTAAAAAGTGAACATATCAGGGTTTCATTTTACAGATTTAGGGTCTGATTGGTATGCAATAATGCAATTGGACGTGGGAACGGAATCAACGAGGTAATGGAGTGCACAAGGGAATGAAAAAGATTATTACCATTGAATTGTCATGTATGGTTACCGGTAGTAATGAAATGAATCATTACTTAATGTTGTTTGGTAGACATGAAAATAAGAAGGAATGAAATACAATGCATGGATCTCGTCATTGTTTTGGTCGTGGTTCGGGTCGTGGGTCGACTCATGGTTCGGGCCAAAGGCCTGTTCACGGGTCGTGTTATGTTTTCAGCTCATGGGTCGAGTCATGGTTTTGGTCATTGTTTGGATCATGGTCCAGGTCGTGGGTTGGTTTTAGGTTCTTGTCATTGTTTTGATCATGGTCCGGGTCATGGCTAGGGTTATGTGTTAAGCTCATGGGTCAGGTCGTGCTTTGGCCATGTGGATCATGGATCGCTTGATGTGGTGGTTCTTGGTTCGGGTCATGGGTCAGACCATGGTTTAGATCATGGTCTAGGTCATGTGTTGGGTCATGGTTCAATTCATGGCCAAGGTCATGGTTTAGCTCATAGATTGGGTAAAGGTCGAGTCATGGGTTGGGTAATAGTTTCGATCATGGTTGGGTCATAGGTCATTCCTTTAAGGAAAGGAATGAAAAAAAAAAAACCATCCCCCAATGAATGAAAATCATTAAAAGAGAAAGAATCACATTCCTTATGTAATGGTGCATTCCATTTTTAAGTATAACCAAACATGTTTTTTTTTCATACTAACGTAATGACTCATTCCATTCTAACATCTATTCATGCATACCAAACGTTACCTTATTCTTTAAACTATATGAGAAATTTTTAGGGCAAGCGACCTTTATAAATATATGATGTTTGGTCTCTTACTAAGCAAGTAGTGCTTCTATAAACGGAGATCCCAAGTGATATGCACAAAGGGTGTTTGGATCTAGCTTTAAGAGTGAAAAGTATGTATAAAAAATTTTTAGGTGTTTTTTTTAACCTAATTTATTAGTTTTTTTATTAATTGTGTTTTTTTTTAACTTGAATGTACGGATAAATATTTTTTTGTATAGTGGATACCCCTTGCGCGGATGTCTAGATCCGTCACGGCTTTAATCGCTTCCATAACTCTTAATTATGGATTCAATTTTGGAATTTAACTTACAGTCAAAACTGACGTTTGAGAAGGACTTTGACAGTATTAACAGATGGGTTCTGATCTTGATCGCGATTAGAATCTTTCCCAATTATCACAATCCTCTCTAACAGCCTGAAATTCAAGAATCAAACTTAAAATTGCGACCAAGAACACCATCACGAACACGAGATTCAACTCCATCAACTCTTAACCAAACAAGGTAATTCCAGATCCTAATCTACTCATATATATACATTGATTAAAAGCTCTAAGGATTTACTTTCTATCAAACAACAGATCGAGTTCAATCTTGGGATTTGAATTTCTAGGTCTTGTACGGTTAAAATCGGGGAAGAAAAGGATTCAAAGTAGATCATCGTTTACATATGAAAGCATTCAATAAATACTCGGCAAGTCGAGTCGTTGAGAGGCTCTTGCCTCCCACCCACCAAACCCGGTTTTGAAACCCACGCACCCCTTTCGATGTTAATCCACTATTTTTAGTTAGTTGTTCCTTCAATAATTAATTAACCAAAAATTCGAAAAACACTAAAATTGCTAGAATTTTAGTTATAACATTCTAAAATGTTTTATTATAGTTTAATAAAAAAAAAACTGATCATTAAAATTAATTATTAATTTAAATAGTTAAAAATATTTAAAAACTAGCAAAAAATCTACAAAAGTTACATGAATATTATTTAACATTCCAGAATCCTTTTATAATTTTTTATTAAATTTTGTTATATGATTTAGTTTCTATTTTATAAATGTTAAGTACTAAGTTGGTTAAAAAAATTCAAATACAAATTTTATAAACTCTAAAATTTGTAAATAATAAATCCTTTGATAGAATAATATATTTTATTTTAATCATTGGTTTAAATTACAAAATGTTTAATAATAAAATAACCGAGTTTATAGCCCTCTTTTAGCATTTTACCTTTTTGAGGTGAGATCATACTAAAACAACACTTTCAAATATACTTAAACCTTTTCAGATATATTTCACACCTAGATACACTTGCAAACATTTCAAACATATTGGGAAACGCTTTTAGACATATATCACATGTATAGAACTTTGTTACTTAGGTGTTAGCATTACCACCTTAGGTCCTACTTTCTCAAACCGTTTATTTCAGTACATACACATCAGAGTGATATGGATAGATCTATTGGGATTGATAGACTCACGCAAGTCAACTGGAGGTTGATCGAGGGCATATTGACTTAGACACATTAACCTACGTTTGGTAAGCATGATTGGAAGGCAAAACCATTCACATGCATAAATAGGCAGCTTCAGATTCGAAACACCTAGGGTAACAAGCTATAGGGTTATACTTGTGAATATATGTGAAACGATAAATATATTAAACAATATGTATATATGTGTATCCATATATACGTGAAACGGTTAAACACACAGCTTTTAATTGAACATGCGAACTAATAAACAACAAACTACTATTTGCTTACACAAACATGTCAACTCAAAAACATTGTGTTGGCACTTCTTGATTATCTTTCTAATGTCATCACTATGAATGACTTGCAGCTAAGGATTAGATGCAAGGATTGCTTTGATTAGAATACTGATTTACTATGTATTGTTTACACTAACTCTTGATATAATGTGATAAGGTACATTTGCTTCCAGACAACAATCCGCTTCTGTAACTTACAATGTAAAACTCAAACCATTACTAACATTAAGTTGTTTTATTTATTCAATGTATAGTTGTTTACCTAATTAATAGACTCGGATCCTAGCCAAGTTCATGACCTATCGAGGTTATCCCGAGATGGGTAATTTGGGAGTGTGACAAAACTGGCCCCAGTCTAATCACCTTTTATATGACAACCAACAACAATACACGTACAACCTATACCAACACACACCGTACCATGAACAACCATGTATGCCTTCCGAATCAGAAGATGGAGATGACTTTATTCAAGCACTAGATGGAGATTACGATCCTCAACAACATCAAAGAGTTAAGGAAACACAATTCTAGGAGGATGAGGTTGAAAAGAAGAAAAAAGAAAATACACGAACCAGGTGGGACAAAAGATGTGTGAACTAGAGGAGACAGTCGTTTGCTAGTCTTTTATTAAAAAAAGAGGAAATCAACAAAAAGGTTACTCGTTTTGGGTTAAATTTCTCTAGCATTTTAAATGGTTAGTTGGTGAAACCGGCTGCATCGTTGACCAAGTGATGTAGAAGTACGATGACTTGAATCATAAGATGACACGCTTCAGTTGACTCTACCAACAAACGGTTTGATTTTAAATTTTACTTTAAATATTTATAATATATAAGTTTTTATGTTATTTCTGTTATAATCTAGTTGTAGTTTTTTTTAGCTACAACTTCGGTTGTGTGGTGCTTTGGATTTGGACATTGTCAAGGTGGCTTTAAGCAGAGTACAAGAAACGTTACAAAAGATCATTCACCAACTTGAAGTGTTGGGAGGTTGTATGCAACCATGTTAACAGGAAGTTGTACCTTTTATGGGTGAGGAGTATTGAAGTGGTCCATATTCAAAAAGATAAAAAAAAAAAAAATTAGAGTCGAAAACCAATTCAAGTGACACGGATGATTTTACAAGATTCCCGACTTCAGCATATTCGGTTTTTTCTTTGTTCTTTTTTTTTAACTATTTAATTATATATACTGCATATATGTAGTATGACATATACAGTATGATGTTAATTCATATATCTTAACACTTTAAGCTTGTTTATGTGTTTCCTAAGAAATTCATTAGTTTTATTTCTTTTTATATGTGTGTGTTTATATTGCAAGTATACTACATATATGTAGTATTACACAACTTGGGACGTGATTTTTTTTAAATAGCTCATTATACTATTAATGATAAAAGTTTTTTGTGATTTAGTGGTGCAAAAAAGTTTAAAAAATAATAACATATGAATGAAAATAAGAAATATTTAAAGTTGAGTTAAAAGAGGCTTTTTAGTTCTCACACAAATAGTGATAAACCACCCTAAAGAAATATAAGTATGCATAGTAATCTTCCTATGCCATCTAGTAGTAAGTTTCGTCTGCGAATATAAACCTTATTATCCACACTCTAGAAACTGAAAATCAATGGACCCTTCAGTAACGCCATTACCTGCTCTCAAATACCCCTTAGTAGATGCACCATATCAATATCATCATGGTTTGTTCTAGTCAAGCTGCAATCAAAACCATCCCCTTCTACGCATGCATGAAGTTAAGTTGTACATCAACTAAATGTTCATGGTAAACCGATTTAAACAACAATTAATGCCAAAACAATTTATGCTTTACTTTACCTAAGTGGTGCAATTTGAATCATTTCCTTCTTTCAACCCGCATAAACCAAGATTAACATATGGAGAATAACTACATGAAACAATTCACAAGATCAACATACCTTAATAGAAATTGTCGCACCAGGTTTAAGATTATGATAATTGATGATTATATAATCCATAAGAACAAGGACGTTGGATTGAATAAGTTCAGAGACACATTTGGTTCCGGAATTGGGTACGTCTAAATAGATAGCTTGTGTAAGTGTGGATATGAATATGTAAACCACAATCGCTCTCCAAACCTTTGCCGACATCTATCCTAATTTTATGTTGCAGGTTATATGTGTGAAGAAGAAGAAGTGAGGCTACTCATTCTTTAAGACTTGAGTAATTTGGAAGAAAACAAGATCACAACTATTGCACTCCCCTTCTCTACCGGGGAGAAAAAAGAGAGCCATTTTATGATATTAAAAGTTTATAATTGTTATTTTTAACCGTCAAGAGTATTCACAACCCGATTCTCATTCCTAATCGCATTTCTATGCTTAACTGAATAACCCAAATACTCCATCCCATCTCCCACCCCCCATTCCCATACCATCTCCATTTCTTTTGGAGAAATTAAACATGTCCTATATATTTGAGGCCTTGAGGGTACAAAGACAATCTATAACATTCATTCGGAAATCTTCGATCTTACTTTACGCCTTGTAAACATATTTATTATTAATGAGAATTACGTGGAATTAATGTTATCATATCGTGTTCAAAATTTTACACAAATATACATACACACTATATTTCATGAAAACCATGAGAACCACTATAAAACACGTGTTACATATATGTAACTTGTGTATTACATGTATGTATATCGTATTATTTACATATATGTATATACGTGGTGATAGTGGTTTTCTTAGTTTTCACTAAAAATTGGTTTTCAAAAGAACCCTCCCCTATATATATATAGATATATATATACGTAATTATTTTGTTATCAATTTCTTGTGATTTTCTTTTCAATACCTGATTGACGTTTGCAGCTTGTATATATATGTAATTATTTTTTTTTCTTTTCAAGGCAATATTGTTGATGGTTCTAATGGAGATATTGCTGTTGATCATTACCATCTTTATCTTGTAAGTGCACTGCTTCATGGTTTCATTTTTAAAAAATCGTTCTAATTGGTTGCTGATGTGTTTTTATTTTTTAAAAAATCACCAAGT
The DNA here is from genome assembly GCA_009936405.2 of Stevia rebaudiana. Taxonomy (NCBI): domain Eukaryota; kingdom Viridiplantae; phylum Streptophyta; class Magnoliopsida; order Asterales; family Asteraceae; genus Stevia; species Stevia rebaudiana. Next base: position 2,750,806 of record WOUH02000017.1, read on the forward strand.
TGAACATGTTGATGTACTATCCTACAAGTGGAAACCAAGTGGGATCGACACATGATTATTTGTAAAAAAATAGGTTGACTTTTCTGTATCGGTGATTCTCTCATTTGATTAATTTGGTGTCAAATAATCAGTTCCACCTGCAACAAAACTAGTTATCTAAAACTACTTTTTTTCTTTCTATTTGGTTAACCTAATTTGAGAGACTTTAACTCTCTTTTTACAAAATATTTACCCCTTTTCCAAATATAATTATTTTATATATATATTAAAATAACTAAGCACTATAAAGTCAATCACTTTGCACTTTATAGAACTTTAAAACGGTTGTAAGATCCGATGTACCAACTACCAAGGCCAAGAAATTTTGTTGTATTTTTGGCATTTTGTGTGTAGTCATTGTAATGTAGAAAGATGCTGTGTGGGCCCCATGATATAATAAGTGGAATCTACTATATGAGTGGCCATTATTTTGATGCCTTTAATTCGTCCAAAATTTTATCATTGCTTTTTTCTATAAAATAAAATAATTTAAAAACATATAAGTCCCACAAGATATAATCAAGGGACCTAAAATCAACATAAACATCAAACTAATAAGCAGATTAAGACTGATGAATTAATTATATCAATAATTTTCAAATCTCACGCATCCAATAGTCCTCGAATATGATGAACAATAATTTTTTATCACTGTTTTAGTCGTGATTCTGCTAGATATTTATCCAATTTTAAATCCATATGGGTAAAAATTAAATTAAATAAATTTAAGTTATTTAATGTGTTTAGCAGTATACTACAGATTTTTTTTAGTAGGAATAATACCTATGAGCTAATCTTGTGTTTATGATGTCACAGAAAGATGTTGAGCTTATGGAATACTTAGGAATAAATACTTACCGTTTCTCCATATCTTGGGCTAGAATTCTAC
>WOUH02000017.1:2758228-2771637 GCA_009936405.2 Stevia rebaudiana
AATACGAGATTAATAAATACACGTCGGAGATACGATCGGAACATTAAATACACGTCGTGAAAAATGATCGGAAAATCTGAAATGTCACACCTCGTAAAAGCAAGGTTGCAAAAGGCGCTAGGCGCTTCTAAGTCGGTCGACTGGGGAATTGAGCATAATCAGGGAGTATTCGGGTGTAATCGGAGATAGTCGGACAAAAAATCGCCTCGGAACACCTATTTGGAGCGAGTACTCGGCCTTGGAGACCGAATTTTGCTACAGTGACTAAAAGAGAGCCATAAGTCCACACCTCTTCCTAACCACTTGATATAAATCATCGGTAATTGTAATACTATCTAATTTTGTTTTATTTTTGTTTATTTTTATTCTTTTTAAGAGCCATATATGTTGTATTTGAAATAAAAAAAAAATAAAGGAGCTAGAAAGGTGCTACATTAGAAGATAATTAAAAGATAAATTTACATTAGGCATCACATTCTAAGTTCCCGCTTTTCTTCATATTTTTTATCCACAAATAGGAGATGCGTTTGATGTCGCCTAGCACTTCAATTGGACCTAATCTCCTGTTGAACGTTTTTTCGTACAAAGTTTTCCAAATGCATCAAAGTTTTGTTAAAAAAAATGCCATGTATAAGCTTCTTATGGCCCTTCTTATATGTCCAAGTTTCGTGAACGCATAGAATTTCTCTAACTGAGATAACTAAATCCCTAGGCGTTTGGCACCATTCAAAAACCATATCCTAAACATTACTAACATGTCTGTATTTGATGTGTGTTTAATATATATGAAAAACCAAGTAATAATATTTATAGAAACGATCAACCTAAATCCACACACTAACAGCAAGTGTACCGGTCGTGATTTAATGGGAATGGAAAGACCGAGTATCGTCCAAGGACTCAATAGACAGAACTATAGCAACACACACTGATCAAACTCGACTAGTTGTCACTAACTGTATATAATTATCTAAACGGGGGGTTTATACTGAAAAACAAATAACTAAATTAACTTAACTGATCTAACTAACTGAGCAGACGACTTCGGGTGAAATTATAATTGCCTAGGCTATGAATCAAGCTATCAATACACGTGCACACAAAATCAGACTCAAGATCGGGGGATATGGTTTCTATAGGTTAGGGTACTAGATTGATGACATTATGGTCTCTATGAACTGTCTACCAAACTTAGCATCTATATCAGCTTCCACTCCTAGGGTAGATACCTGTCACATTATCTCCCAATTCTCAGGTTCTCAAACTAAATAGATTGTCAACCTACTAGCTAAAAAGGGTACCCGTTCACTTAAACAATTACACTCGGTTGGCTAAGGACTACAAAACCCTAAGACAAAGATCAAAATAACAAAAGACCAACTAATCCTAAGACAAGGATGTATAACCCTAGCTTACTAGACTCAACACATAACCAAACCGTCAAAACCGCTATAGGCACACGGAGTTAAGACCTAGCTATAGTTAATTCAGCCGAGTTCATACAAGTGCAAATAATCTAAGGCTGGGGTTTTACCAAAGAACAATCCAATAATAAAAAACACAATCCAAAACTACGATTAACATGCAAATCTATCAATCATCAATACTCTAAGCAACTATTAGGGCTCAGACAATAACCATAATAATAAATAAAAACCAATAAATATTTGTACCGTTCATTCACAAAAATAATAAAAAATTAATGTTAGAGACGATCTCCTGTTCAGTCCAACTTTTCTTCTATCTCTGTCGTCGAACACCTCACTCGTGGAAATTGATCTTTGTTGTCCTCTGAATGGCGTCGCACCACACCCACAATAATTCACGTGAAAACCAAGACCCTTTTTCTTTGTTTTTACCTCCTGCCGTCAACGCCCAAGAACCACCAATATTCTCCCTTTCCGTATTTTTTTGTCCCTGCGTTCCACTTCAAACCCTCAAAAATATCTACCACCCCCTTTTTAATCTTCTCCACAATTATTTCCAATATAATCACTAAAATAATAACAATCATCTAATCTTTTGTTACTGATCCTCACGTGACTTTTTATCCATCTCTTTTATTTCTTTACAAGCCCATTTTCTTTTATTTTAATTTCAAAACATTAGTCCTTAAACAATCTAGTCCACTTATTTTTGAGGCAGCCCAATGTATTATAATAAAGGTCATTTTAGCTTTCTCATAACTCTCGTGAACTCCTAAACTCTTTATGGGTCTTGATTTCTTCATAAAATTAGCTCGTTTAAACATATAACATATAAAATAAACACAAACGAAATAAAGAACTAAAAAAAATAAATAAATAAAAACTTAATAAAATAACTATACAAAATATGTGGAAATTATGACACATCAAAGAGCATATGGAACGCAGCATGGAGAAGATGTTTGGAAAAGTAATGGCGCATCATGAACAGATGATCCGGAATCTACAGGTTAATAGCTCTAACAATTCTACTGGTGGAGGAAGAACCTTTGGTGAAGGAACTTCGAATGACGGCAATGGCGATCATCGCTGGACTCGATTTGGTAAAACTGAATTTCCAAAGTTTAAAACATGAAATTGCGTGCAGCAATTGTCAGTTTGGAAGGTTCAGCACTACAATCGCATCAAGCATTTATGCATACTAGAGGAGGTGATTTGGATGATGTGCCATGGGGAGAATACGTCAGATATGTGACATCTAGATTTGTTGAAAACGAGCTGGAGTGTGTGATGGAGGATCTCAAAGTGTTGTATTAAACTGGTTCATTCATTGAAGGATTATTGCAATTCTTTTAATCAATTGTTACCGAAGAACAAGCGGTTAGCTTGTTTATTGGAGGATTAAAACCAAAAATTATGTGTGTGGTGAAGATGATCAAACCAAGGAATCTACGTGAAGCTTAACAACAAGATGTTGCTCATACTACTCTATTTTCAGTAGGAAAAAGGTTCGCATCTCAATCTTCTAGTGTTAATAGCTATGGTTCTTTAGAGAAATTAAACAATATTAGTTCAAAAATTGGGGCTCCAAATGTTAACAGATTACCATTGCTACCAGCTCCTAGTATTGCACATAAATCTACTAGAAGATTGACCCCTAAGGAATTAGAAGAAAAACGTTCTAAAGATGAATGTTTTTGGTGTAATGAGAAATTCACACGATATAGGACATAAATGCTCTAATAGACAACTATTCACTTTAGAATTAATGGATGAATCAGTCATGGAAACCTAGAAACAGATCCACCAACTATTAATGAACCACATATTTCTATTCATGCTATAAAGGGGTTTCCATCATACTCCACCATGAAAATTATAGGGTCAAATGGTACTAGAACCATACACATTTTGGTGGATTAAGGTTCCACACACAATTTTATTAATGAACAATTAGCTGAAAAATTACATTTCCCTAACTTAAGTGGTTAAAGCAATGAAGGTGACAGTGGCAAATGGTGACCAAATTAACTGTATTAAGATGTGTAAGGATTTTAGTTGGATGATGCAAGGAGCATGGTTCAAGGCTGATATGCTTCTTATTCCTCTTGAAAGTTATGATATAGTTCTTGGAGTTCAATGGCTTTCTCCACTGGGAAATATTAATTGGAATTTCAGCAATATGACCATGGAGTTTAATATTGATGGTATTAAGTTTTTGATGAGAGGAACATAAACTAATGGGGTCAGTTTATGTTCAGCTGAGAAGATGTCTGACATGTTTTCATCACTGGATATATTGGTTAATTCTCAGTTATATGGGCTGCAATTTATGTCTCCAACAACAGAGTTTGTTCATGGTTCTGCAATTATAGAATTAATAGCAGACAACAAAATTGATGCATCATTTTTGTGACTATGCTAATGTCTTTGAGATTCCAAAATCATTACCTCCTTCTAGAGGTTTTGATCATAAGATTGTCCTTCAAAATGAGAATGAGACCATAAATATCATATATATCAGGCCCTATAGATACCAGGGTATGCAAAAAGACGTTATTGAAAAAATGACAGCAGAATTATTCGGATCTGGAGTAATTCGTAACAGTCAAAGTTCTTTTGCCGTTGCGTTGGTTTTGGTAAAAAAGAAAGATGGATCTTGGCGAATGTGTGTCGATTATCGTCAGTTGAATAATGCTACTATAAAAAAGTGTTCCCAATTCCTTTGATAGATGAACTATTTGAAGAGTTAAAAGGAGCTTCTGTTTTTTCTAAATTGGATCTTCGTTCAGGATACCATCAGGTGCGTTTGCATCCTCTGATGTGCATAAAACAGCTTTTTGTACTCACGAGGGTTTATTTGAGTTTTTAGTTATACCATTTGGTCTAGCTAATGCCCTGGGTACATTTCAGTCACTTATGGATACTACTTTCAAGAACTATTTGAGAAAATTTGTGGTCATTTTTTTATGATATCTTGGTTTATAGTTTCAATTCTTAGCAGCATTTGTCTCACCTCAAACTTGTTTTGCACACTCTTCGTGAACACCAATTGTTTGCTAAACAGTCCAAGTGTTCATTTGCGGGGCAGAAAGTTGAATATTTGAGGCATGTTATTACTAAGGAAGGGGTTGCAACCAATCCCATGAAAATTGAGGCAATTGTGAATTGGCCTACACCTTCAAATGTCAAGCACTTGCGTGGGTTTTGGGGGCTTGCTGGTTATTATAGGCGATTTACTTTGTTCTTTTAGGATTATAGCAAAACCGTTAACTGAATTATTTAAGAAAGACAAATTTCATTGGTCACCAACTGCTCAAGACGCTCTTGATCAATTATAATTTGCTTTAAGTAATTCTCCTGTTTTAACTTTACTGGATCTGTCACAACCTTTTGTAATTGAGAAAGATGCATCTTCAAAGGGAATTGGCGTTGTTTTGATGCAAGATCATTATCCGCTGGCATTTAGCAGTAAGCCTTTGTCGGCTCGCCAACAAACATTATCCGTCTACGAGAAGGAATTATTGGCTATTTTGTTTGCCAAGCAGTTTCATTATTATTTGATTGCGGGTCACTTCATCATTTGAACATAATCAATGTAGTCTTAAGCATTTGTTTGACCAGAAGATTACTACTCCATTGCAGCATTCTTGGTTGGTCAAGTTGATGGGATATGATTTTGAAATTCAATATAAGCATGGTTCTTCAAATTTAGTTGTTGATGCTTTATCACGAATGCAAGGGGCTACCTTACTAAGTTTAACCCTGTCTTCTTTTGACTCGTTACTCCTGGATTGGATTAAACAAAGTTGGGTTCAAGATATCGATCTTCAACAGATGATACAACAACTTCAATCAGGTACTCAAGTATCTAAATTTCATTGGGTTGATGGTATTTTGAAACGTGGAAGCAAATTAACTTGTGGTTGGTTTGGATAATTCTCTTCATTCCGACATCATTCAGTTTTGTCATTTGTCATCAGTTGGTCGGCATTCGGGTATTCATGCTACATACCAACATCTTCATGGTTTATCTTATTAGAAAGGGCAATTTAAGCATGTACGACAGGCTATTCGTGAATGTATTGTATGTCGTATTGTATGTCAGCAAGCTAAATCAGAAACAGTTGCTTATCTAGGACTGTTGCAACCTCTACCAATTCCTACTTATGTTTTTTTCTGATATTAGTATGGATTTTATAACGAGTCTTCCACGTTCGTTGGGTAAAGATGTGATTTTTGTGGTTGTTGATAGATTAACGAAGTATGCCCATTTTATACCAATAACCCACCCATTCACTGCTGCTCATGTTGCACAAGCATTCCTCGATAATGTGTACAGATTACATGGTTGGCCTTCAACCATTGTGTCAGATTGTGATCCGGTATTTTTGAGTGCTTTTTTAAAAGAATTTACGCGTATTCATGGAATTAATTTAGCTTTTTCCACAGCTTACCACCCACAAACGGATGGTCAAACTGAAGTGGTTAATCGATGGTGGAAGCTTACCTTCGTTGCATGACTATGGTTCGACCTTCATCATGGGCGAAATGGTTATCATTATCAGAGTCATGGTATAACACTAATTACCACCCGGCAAATACCATGACACCATTCCAGGCTTTATATGGGTTCCCACCTCCTATCCATGTACCTTACATTCGTCGAGATTCTTTAGTTGATTCAGTTGATGTTACCATGTGTGCTTGAGAAGAAACTTTGAAGATATTAAAAGCTTCTTTACAAAAGGCTCAAAATCGGATGAAGCAACTTGCTAACCAACGTCGCATAGATAGAGTTTTTGAGGTTGGTACTTGGGTGTATTTGAAGTTTCAAGCTTACACTCAGAAAACTTTACGTACAGTTAAGTATACCAAGTTATCTCCATAGTTTTATGGCCATATTTGGTGTTGGAAAGAATCGGCCCAACAGCATATCGTCTGGATCTTCCTTTAGATTCCAATATTCATCCTACTTTTCATGTCTCTTTATTGACGCATGCTTCGGGCCCACCTACTACTATCCACCCAATTCATGTTGCTCCTAGATTCAATTTGCAACCTTTGGCAGTTTTGGACAGTCGAGTGGTTAAACAAAGAATCGAGCTGCAGGGCAAATCTTCGTTCATTGGAAGAACACTTCTGCTGCTGATGCCACTTGGGAGTTTCATGATGAGTTCATGTTACGTTTTCCAGATTTTATCTTTTAATATCCTTGTGGTCGAGGATTTCTATTAGTATGGGGTATTGATATGTAATAACACTCTAAGGGCTTCTTTGTAATAAATAAGAAGTATGAGGGTCAAGTTGTAAAGCGTAGCTAACAATGTCCGTTTAGTTGTATAAGTTGGTAGTTGTTAATGAGAACGGTTATGCAAAAGTTGAGAAATCCTCTCTATCAACTCTTCTTTCCTTTTGCTAACAAATAATGATAGCAAAGAAGAAAGAATTAGGGAAGAAGGATCTCGATCTTGCCAATCAATGTTCAATTAGGGAAGAAGGGTACAAAGGCAACTAACTTTCTGTTAGTTGGTAACTATATAAAGACACCGCTTAACTATCTTTATTTACAAATGAAACCCTAGACTTATTTGCACATATCATATAATTAGATCAGACTCCACAACTCAATAAATTAGAGTTATGGTCTAAGTATGTTTACACTTAGGAGGGTTTCATGGAGATGCAAGACGAAGATTTAAGATAAAGAATCCACACAAGTTGATACTCATTCTACTGGTTAAGATTTAGGTGAAGATACATCTTATAAGTGCACCTAGTTGACATACACTTGTCGGTTATTTTCTTGGAGAAAAAATTATTAAAAGAAAAAGGAAAACCTGTTTGGGAGCGACTAGTAATATCATAGCGAATCATTTAACTATAGGATATACACCAAATTTTGATATCAAGTTTCATAATTTTATAGTTGTGGCAGCGCAAATTAACCGACAGTGATTAAAAACAAGAGAAACCGCACGTATGAGGACTGAACAAAAACAAGAATGGAGATGCAACTAAAATAGTTCGAAAAAAACAATTTGCAAGAGGTGTTCTAATCTTCCTTGTCAGCAGACACGCGCGCTGTTTCTCTGTTATCAGCATGAGAAGTTGCAACAGGGTCCCGCGTGCCAACCACCAAGGGTTCTTCTTTTCCAATTGTTGCAATAAGAAACACAACAGCAACCAAAAAGATAAGGATGTAGACAGTTCTCATGCCCAGAAGTGAAGAAATATACCCCCAAAATGAAGGTCCAACCGCCTTCTCTACCACTTTCCCCTCTTTGTATCTTTCAAGAAACAGCGTAATTTGAGATCCTTGATCCTCCTTGTGAATGCTCTCAGAATCAATAACCTGATTCAAATTATTCAATTACGCTATCTTGAATACAACAACAATAAGAAGAAGAAGAAAAAGGAAGTTGTACTTACAGAGAAAAAGATATCATTTCCATCCCAAACAACCATCTTCGGCAACGGAGTTTTCCTACCAACTTCAAAAGCCTCAGCAAAATCTCTCCATTGGTTAAAACCCACGTAAGCAAATACAAAATCACGGTTTGCAGATGCTGCACCCCTCAATAACTTTATTAATTGCTTCGATTCATAATCATTCTCATCCTTCACAATTGTCAACACAATTTTCCTTTTATCTTCTTTTAATAGCTTTAGATTGTCTCCGGTGATTGGTAGTGTCAGTGGCAACAGACTCTGTTGAATAAATTCTTCCAAAAACTTATCTGTGTGCTCATAAAAAAACAAAAAGGAAAACAATGTTAAATCTCACAAAGATGGTATCTCATATAAAATTCAACTAACCTTCAAAAGGACCATAAAAGATGCTTCGTTCATTGAAATTTGGATGAAGAGCTAACAAAGCAGGGGCTTTATCAAAATCATATAAAGCCATGGTATTTTCTGAGAAATCCTTTGCCACAGAAAACCATGCATTTTTCTTAAACTTAATTGCTAAATTTGATATTGCTGACTCATCCAAACCAAACCCTATGAATATAGGAAAAAAGGTTCCGGCTGCTTCAACAAACTCGGTAATACCAGAATCAGATTCAAGAACGGTAACGTCAGGAGCAACAAACTTCCTCAGGTACCGAACCAGTAAGTCCGATTTTCTTGGCCCGTTATAATTTGTAGCAACTCCATGCATGAAAATCTTCAAGGTTGGGTACCCACTGTTTCACAACAAATTCACTTTTCAATAGAAAATATCATAATTACAATGTGATTAGGGGATTGGTTAATGGGTAAATTTATGTTCAGATTGATCCCAGGTGATCCGCATTGGAAAGGGTTGATCAGTGTTGTAAAAATAAAAATCGTGCCTAAATTGAGGAAATCGGAGGGCTATGAAATTTGATTTCTCCCAATTAAACTGGTAACAGTCAAATTTTGGTCAAAAATTGGTCAAATCTTTGAAGTATTTGAAAGATTATATGAATATTTTTTGAATATATACATATATATATATATATATATATATTGAAAATACATATAAGATTAATAATCCCTGTTAATCGCTAGGGTTGATATCACCCTAAACTCCAAAACACTTTGTGTTGGAAGTTTTGAACTTAATGAACTAGGTTGTTAATATTACAGATAATAATAATTTTATGTAATTTCTTGAATACAAAGATTTTAGCAAGGTTTATGCATCAGGAATACAATTTGGATGATTTTTTTTACCAATTTGACCTGCTACCCTCTCAGCTTAGCTTCTTTATTTAGACAACAAAACTGAACATAAATAAGTTGAAACTTCAACCTCTAATATGGATTTAAGACTAGGTGAAACCTTCAGTCACGTTAAAGTGCAAAAATAAACTACAATAACATGTTTGAACATATGTGGTTCTAAAGTGAGTTAAAATGTTAAAAGAAAATAGCACATACTCGATTTCATATTTTGTAGCGATACTGGAATATTTGTCAGCATTAATTTTTGCAATCACAACAGGCTTCTTCAATCCAGAAAGCATAGTAGCTGCTTTATCCAACTAAATGAAACAATTAAAGTTCTTCAGCTTTCACCACAGAACACTAATTACAAGTCATCAAAAATAAATTTTAGACATTCAAAAACAATTAAGTGCACACCAGCATACAGATTTTTCATTTCACAAATTATAAGTTAAAGAATGCGTTATAATTAGCAGGTAGGCTGTGCTGCATAATTGTCTCTTTAAAAGACAAACATCATATTGATACACATGATCCTGTTATATCCCTGATTTTCTAGTACATTCTACAGTCAATCTTGGTACTCCAAATAATAGTCTTTGGTGTTGTTAAACCATGGTATTGTACGTACATTTATTTTTAATATTTAGATATACATTACGATACTTACATGGGTTTAAAATAGGTGGTGGGTGGTGCAATTATGGTGGTTTGAGTCGGAACAGATAAATTTGTTACAATTCAAAACATGTAGGTCCTAATTGGTTGTTTCAAAGCATAAATTATTCAGGGTTTATTATCGTTTTTTGTTCAAGGGTTATTAAATTGATTTTGCAACTGTTAGGGGGTTTCTTGTAGTTGTAGGGATCCTATTTATCTAAGTATTTGGTTTGAATGAAAATTAAGAAACAAAAAAACATACCCAGTGAAATCCCACAAGAAATGTAGGGTCTGGGAGGGGTGAGACAGAGACAAACCTTACCTTTACCCGAGGGGATAAAGAGGCTGCTCTAGAGAGACCCTCGGCTCAGAGGCTTTTTTTTAATTTGCTATAAATATATGTATTTATGTATATATATTTATTTTATCATTATTTATTTTTGTTTTTATTATTAATATTATTATTATTGAATGAAAATTAAGAATGGTTTTGAGATTGGAGTCTTTTCTTCTCCTCATAATTCTCTTCTTTAGTTCTAATCCTATCAATATTCAATCTCTTCATGACATGTTTGATTATCATTTAGTCTGTATCAACCTTACCTCTATCCCATAAGATAAAGAGGTTGTGTAACTAAACAACAAAAACATTTAACATAAAAAACCCTCTGAAGCCAAAATAGTAAAAATATCTTTATTCTTTACCATTGTTTGTAGAAGATTGGATGAGACAAAAGAATATAAAGTATATCAGAAGTAAAAAACGGTAGCAAGTTATAAGGGAAGATAAGAGTGGTATGCCATAACAAAATTCACCACTACTGCATCATAAATAACTTAGTCTCTACCAAATATTAGAAGACAGACTAATATTATAGGTGGTATATCAGTAAATGCTACCATCACTCAGATATCACATGGTACATTCTTTTGAATCCAACATTTAAACAACACACTATGTAAACTTTAACTTTTGAAAGTAGGTCACAAGTGCAATGTCCATTTACCTATTTTCATACATAATGTCATAACGATACTATAGGAGTGTGTTTGGGATTGTGGTAGGAAATAGCTTATTGACTTATTAACTTTTTCAAAAAGCTAATAAGTTAAAAAAGTGTTTGTCAAACCAAAAGCACTTTTGAAAATGACTTTTTGATAAAGGGTAAGAGCATTCACAGTAGCTTCCCCAAATGTATGTGAGAGGATCCTGCATAATTTAGGGTATGGTTGAGAGTGGTTGTGAGTAGAGGAGAGAGAAATATTTGGAGTTTTGTTTGCTTTTCCCCTAAAATTAGGAAAAAATATGGAGATGAGGATTTTGTTGTATGAGAGAGAAAAGATAATGATGTTATTTTAATAGTTTTTTAAGGTGCTTGTGAGTGAATGAGAGAGAAAGATATAATGATAAAGGTATAAAAAATATTATTTAATTAAAAAAAGTACAAATAGGGATGGAGAAGTTAGTATGAATGCTCTTATGATATCATTTGATTTTGAAATCGATCCAAAAGTTTGATCGATTAGACGTACACTCACTATGCAGTTATGAAGAGAATGATTTGACAAAGGACCCGGCAAGTTTAACCCGTTTTTTCTAGTGTAATGTGGGACCGAACACCGACTATACAAGCACATGGGCTTTTATAGTTGGGCTTTTGTTATTGGGCTCTATGGACCATTTAAGACTAAAACTTGGTCGGAGATGGACCTTCACAGCCGCAATTTGACTTAAACATGCAAAATTAAAAACAACTTTGATGTAACTCAGGCGCCGACCACCGTCATCTAAATACCTACTGGTAATATATAAATAATATGTGTTGCGTTGTCACTCCTTAACTTCTAATGTACCACTTTGCGAATATTTCAGTCGATAAAATATAAGCTTCCTGTAATTATTATTAAAACCACTTTAGTCAAACATAGATATCATATCATTAAAGAAAATGACTTGCTACTATTTGTTACTTTAGGTGAGATTAGTATATAACTATTGTTTTTGGAAACCAGTCTTAATAACACCAACACAAAATTTGATCTCATTCAAGAGCGAATGTTTCTTTTATATTGAATTCTTGACTATTGACTTTTTAGTTTTTACCAAAGACAATAACTTTTAACCTATGTTTATAATAGAAGAAACTTGCACCATAACTTCAACTTCAAGATAAATAAAGTTTTAAAATAAACTTATCAAATATTACTATATTAGGCTCATATCATAAAGAAACTAATAATCTACTATTCTAAACTAAACAGGAGACCCTCGGCGATCATGATGCCTGACTAACCGTCAACCCAACGGTTTTAACGTTATATTTACAAAAATAAGTAAAATAACGTTAAAGCTAGTGGAATTTTACTTTTTCCCCTAGAGGGTCCACACATATATATATTATATGCGCGCTCCGCAAACGGGACGAAAACAGAATCACACAAACAAATGCATATTCTCTTCAGTGTGTCCTAGTTTATATTACCAATTAAAATAGTCGTTAGATTGTTTTAGATTGGAAATACATAGTGTAAAGGGTTTTACCATATATAGTTGACCATCTTTAACTTTTATTAATTCAAGAACTTTTATTTTTCAAGAAGTTGAAAAAAGAGACGCATAGATTGACAAAGGGTATTTTCGATTTGGTAAACTGACGAAAGAAAGTATTTTGAAAGCGACTATTATAAGAATTTAAGTATTTAACCATGACAGGTATGTGCAGCTACCTTTTTTAGTGTTATATTGTAGAAATGGGTTCTGGTAGAAAATTTGTAATTGTAGAGGTAAGAGGTCTAAGTCATGCGCTATGAGATCCACATGTGACATCCTTTATTAATTTCTTGTAAAATAAATAGTATTATTATTATCTAAAAACGAAAACTTTAATAGTTTGAACCAAAACTTACAAAACCTTATACAATATACGGGTTGTGTTATTTTAAAAGATCAAGATCATTAGATCTCATCGTTTTAGATCAACTTGTAAAAAAAAGTTTGGTGGGAAGAGAATTTAGTTATATTCATTTTTATTAACTTTTTATCAATTTTTCTTCCATTTTTAAAACGTTTAAAATATTAAATAAGACATTATCTTTTTAAAAATTACACTATGGGTTTTTTTTACCTTTAACATGATTATAGCATCGTATAAAAATATGTTTTTCAGCTCCTTGGGTTTTTAGCGTGTTATTATGTATTTTTTATTTACATTTTGACTTTTTGTTCGTCATTGTGTGCTAATGTTTTTTTCTAAAACGATGAGATCTAAAAAACCTTACGGTGAAATAACACCCTCGTGTAATTCTAATATTTAGAACACAATCATAAAATACAACATATTTATCTAATATATAATTCTTACTTATCATACTCTCTATTAAATGACAAAATAATATGAGATGATATAAAGCATAAAACACAATGATGAGTACATATAACTCGAATGTGTGTTTTCAGATACGATGAGTTGAATAAAGTATAAGTGTAAGGTTATTCTAAATAGGATAAGAGGGATTTGAAAAAGATCATAAACCGACTCAAACGAACTCTAATGGAACTCATTTTAGCGGCGTCAGATCCGTCTTTTCAAACACTTTCCCGCCCACAAAAACCTAACCCCACCC
>WOUH02000017.1:2794452-2815796 GCA_009936405.2 Stevia rebaudiana
TTATTTTCCATGATTAATTATTAATAATGTTTAATAATTATTTCAGCTTTAAAATCATATTTAAATTCTCATATTTTATAGCTTATTTCGTATAAGTTTATCAGAAATATTTAAATTCAGTTACATATTTACATTACAATATTTTCACTTTTTAAATCACATATCATATCTAAACCTTCATTCATGAACCTTTTAAACATATTATATTTTCAATTCTATACACGGTACAAAATATCTTTTTTACATGCTTTTCAACTTTATTATGTAAAATAGTATATATTTGAAGGTTCGTCAACCGTGGTTGCTTCTTTATTTTGAAAATTACATTATTTTCTTATGAACATAGTTTACATTGTAACTCTTATTTAGTCTGTGTAGCACATAAGAATTAATTTATGTCATATAAACTTTTATTTTAATTGTATGTCAAACATTTACCATAATATAAATTAAATGCTTCAGTCATTAAAAAAATAAATTTATACGTCGTGTAGTACACGGGAATCTCACCTGGTATAATATAACAAAGGAAAGCGTTGTTGATCTATGCGTTATTCATCCGGGTGTAAAGACAACTAGGGTTTCAAATCTGATCGAAATATTTCCTTGTTGGACGATTGGGAAAATGTTGAACGATCCTGAACCCAAAAAGCAAGAACATGACCTCGTAGGTTCGTATTTCTTGGAGCTATGGAGATTAAAGTCCAAGAAGAGTCCGAATTTAGAAAATGAAGACGAAGAGGATGAGGAAGCTGTCCCGACGGAACTGGACACTTTGAACAGTTCCGGCGGGTTCTCGATCGTATTGCCTGATAAGCTATCGGTTCATTACCCGACCGTCAACTTACATGGCCACGATGTGGGCGTTGTTCAGGCCAATTTTCCTGCTCCTGTCAAGCGTCTTGTCTACTACTTTGAGATTTTTGTCAAGAATTCTGGCGCCAAAGGTCATATCGCTATTGGATTTACCACCGATGGTTTCAATATGCGCAGACAACCTGGGTATGTAGTTATTCTCGACCTAATTCTACCTATTTTATATATTCATTAGTAATAGTAATAATTCTTTTACTTTAGAAGGTAATCGGTGTACTATAGATTACGATTCGTATGTTCTCTACTGTTTGCAACTTTAAATTTTTTGCATTAGTTTTGGGTTCTAACTTCTAAGGTAGGGCTTACAAGAGTAATACTGATCCTTTGGTTGAGATATGGTCTCTGAGGTTATTGGAAGTCTCATGATACTAGGTAGTGAAATGTTAAAAAAGGGTGAGCATGTTGCCAAAGTGAATGGTGCTTAAAAAAGCACTCACGAGAGACTTGTTTTGGTTAGATTGGTTCCCATTTTTTATACTACTTTCGTGGTTTTTTGCTAGTTCAACTCTTTTTTTTTTCCGGTACAGTGCGTCTCGCCTCACTTGAGCACTTAGGCGTGTGCCTTTGGTGTTTCTAACTACATAGCCTTGATAACGTTATTGATCGTACGAGTATACGAAGAAAAAGAAATCAGTTTTCATTGTGCGTTGTTTGACAGGTGGGAAGCAAACAGTTTTGGATATCATGGGGATGATGGGCTGGTTTATCGTGGACACGGAAAAGGAGAGGCTTTTGGTCCAACTTATACCACTGGTGATACAGTTGGTGGTGGTATTGACTATGCTTCAAACAAGTTCTTTTTTACGTAAGTTTGTTTTCTAGCCGTTTTTTTTTATTTCTTTAGAAATTTAATTTGAATGTTGTTGATGCCAGAAAGAATGGTCAAGTTGTTGGAACAGTCGAGAAAGACGTAAAAGGTCGTTTATATCCTACAGTTGCTGTTCATAGTCAGAATGAGGAGTAAGTTTGTGTTTTCTTTTCATGTCCTAAATTTCTTTGAGCTTTTGCATACTTTAGTATTTATTCATCCCTTGTTCTTTTCTCAATCATGCCCCGACTAAATAAAAAAAAATCAAATTGATATATTGTTTTAAAAAGCGTGCGCAAGGTGACCTCAGGCTCTAGCGCTATCGTGTTTGTCTACTTAAGGCTCGTGTTGTAGATAAACGCGGGTCAGGCGCAAAAAGTGCACCAAGAAACGGCTTAAGGCGCAGATGAGACGTGCGCCTTATGTACACGATGATTGTTTGTGCATTAAAATTGCACATCATTAAATCACATAAAACAAAAGAATTACGCCTGTTGTACAGTTTCTTGGAGATGTGGTTTTAAAATTGTCATTTCCATTTTTTAAAATAGTTTCTTTGTGTTGCAGGGTCAGTGTTAACTTTGGGAAAGATCCTTTTGTGTTTGACATCAAGGTAACATGTGATTCTGTATCCTTTTAACTTTTACTATTGTGTTTGTATGTTGTTTTCGTTGTTTATATTTTATCCTTCCTATTATTAATTTGTTTTTATCAGTAACTTACTATCATTTATTGCCAACTTTATGTGGTTGGCTTCAGTTTTTCTTGACTAACTTATTTGTTATGAAATTTATATATTCTAGAAATGTATGTATGTGACATTACCTTAAATAAGCTGAAGTTTTTTTACTCTCTAAAGAAAATGATTAGAGTATGCCAGTAGGGTTTTTAATATGTGATTGGAGTAATGGAATGCATGAGATCGTTTCGATTCTATAATAATCTAATTGACAAAAATAAAAAAATTAAAAAATATTAAGATTTTCCTTTTGGGTATGGTTGGTTTGGCTTTTGTCTAAAGACTAAAGTTGTTATATTATTTTGAATTTTATTAAACAGCTATGTTTTTTTCTGATATAAAACGTTTTTGTCACAACTTCTTGTGTTTGCATTGGTGAAAAGGCATATGAAGCAACACAAAGGGAAAAGCAGGATACATTAATTGAAAGAGTTACTATACCACAGGCAGCAAGTTATGGGTACATCTCTTTCTAGATTTTCTTTTCACTTGTTTTAAGTTTGATTTATTAAGAAAATTAATTGAAACCTTTATACATACTCTAAACTATCCTGATTTCACTTTGCACATAATATAGTACTATTTTTGCCTCCATTTTATCAACCTACATTTTCAGTTGGCTATGTGTTTTAAGACAACTCATCAACTCTAATATCTTAATTTTACATATATATGCTTGTTATAGGGAGGTCAATGTCTTTAATATTGTTTATTATGTGTGAAAATTTGAATTTTTGAATGGCGTATTTTGATCTTATTTACACCATACTGATATATTTTGGTTTCTAAGTTTGGTTTACGTACACGTAATATGTCTAATCTCTTTGACTATGGACTCTTATTGATCTGGAATTTTTGCATAAATTTCCATTAAATGTTCTCAAACTACCATTTTTGTATTTGATTTTTTTGCATGTCTCATGATATTTCCTAGTAATTTTCTTCGTTTATTGGTTATTTATCTTTACAATGTCCCTTTAGAGTTTGGAATTTTGGATATATTGTTAGAAAGTCGGTATGCTGTTATAACGTTGTTAAATTATTTTGGGTTGTTTCAGAATTGTTCGTTCATACCTACAGCATTATGGTTATGAGGAAACCCTAAATGTTTTTGATGAGGCTAACCAAACTTCAGTTCCTCCGATATCTGTTTTTAATCATGGCGGCTTCAACGAGCATGCCATGTATGCTTTAAACCATAGAAAAATTCTTAGAAAGGTATGATATTAAATTATAAAAAAATAAATAGAAGTCTGTATATTACTCAATACGTTCACACGTTAACCTTTATTTTTTTTTTATTTTGAAGCTAATCAAGGACGGTGAGATTGATGCTGCATTCGGTAAATTACAACAGTGGTATCCTCAGACTGTTGAGGTTAAGAGTTTAATCCACTAGATACTAATATCATAGAAGTTATAATACTGATGAGAAATTTGGTCTCTGCAGGACACATCACCCATTTGTCTTATGCTACAATGTCAAAAGTTCATTGAACTAGTTCGGGTAAATGATTATTAAAAACATTTTGTTAGTCTGGTAAATGGAAACGTTTTGTTATTGTTATTGTTATTGTTTTCCAGGCTGAATGTTTGGCGGAAGCTGTGGATTACGGAAGGACTCTTCTTGAAAAGTGTTATAGCTTTGAACAATATGAAGATCTTGTCAAGGTAACAAATAGGTTTGGTATGAGTGAGTATGGTGATTGTTTTAAATTCTTATCATAAAATGTAAGCGTGTGTGTAGGACTGTGCTGCTTTGCTGGCATATGAAGAGCCAAAGAAATCGCCGGTTAGTTATCTACTGGAGGATTGGCAGAGAGAGAATGTGGCGGATGCAGTAAACGCGATAATATTATCTACAAACCCGGAGATGAAAGACCAGAGAAGGTGCTTGCATTCATATCTGGAGAGGCTTCTGAGGCAGCTGACCGCGTGTTTCTTAGAGAAACGGTTACAGAATGGAAATCAAGGGGAAGCTTTCCATCTGAGGAGAGTACTCTTTGCAAAGAATACTCAACAGATTCTTTGATTCATATGTACATTCTCAGGTTTTTGGTTTGGTTGATATGAAATAGTAACAGTGAAAGTAGTTGCTTAGTTACATGTCATTTGCTTTACGCTTGTTTAAGAATTTATATATGTTAACTGAAGGCTTATATTCATTACATGCATGAGCCAAATAAGAATGAAATTCATATGTACACTCTCAGGTATGAGTTTCTCAGCTTGAGTTTTGACACTTAACTTTAGGGAGCTTGGCTTGTTTACTAAATAAGTTTACTTATTATTAAGCTCAGCTTGAATCGAGCTGAGGTTTTAATCATATGATATCATGCAAGTTAAGTGCAGCTCATGCTAAACATCACAATGTCTATTTTTGGTTAAGGTTATAATAAGAACTAAGAAGGGGCTTATTGTAGGAAGAGTAGGAAAGATTTTAAAAACCTAAAAATCGGTTCAAATGAACTCCATTTGAACTTATTTTAGCGGGCGTGGGTTCCGGCTCGTCAAATCCTTTATTATAAACCTTAAATCCTAATCCTTAAAGGTAAACCCTAAAGTTAAACTCAAAAAACATTGACGAGCGGTAATACACAACAACGAGTAATAAGACACAATGATCTGAAAAGATAAATTTTAAACCCTAAAACTAAAACTCTAAACCTAAACCCTAAAAGCTAAAGCTAAACCTTAAAATCTAAACCTTAAAACTAAACCCTAAAAGCTAAATCTTAAAGCTAAACCTAAAGCCTAATGTTAAACCCTAAAGCTAAACCCTAAAAGATAAACCCCAAAGCCTAATGCTAAACCCTAAAAGCTAAACTTTAAAGCTAAAGCCTAAAAGTTAAACCCTCAAAGCTAAACTCTAAAAGATAAACCAACCTTAAAAGCTAAACCCTAAAAGCTAAACCGTAAAATATAAGATCGTAGAGTTTGACGAGACGGTTTTAACGCCGCTGAAATGAGTTCAATCGGAGTTTATTTAATCTTAACCCGTGTATTCTAATCTTAGATTGTTAATTTGGAGTGAATTATAATGAGTATATGAATATGTAGATCAATTCTTTTTAATGATATTATATTACGATTATAGTAATTTATTATAAAGTGTTATTACATCTATGCATTAAGTTGAAGTTTTAACCTTGGATTTAGTTGATTCAGTGACTTGAATTAAATTAAAATTTAAGGCTATTATAATTCGTAAGATAACTCACTTTAACATGCTTGACAACTAAGGATGAGAAAATTGGGGAAATCTTAAGAAACAGACTTTACAATATGCTAATAATTTTGGGATACTATTATAAAATGAAACTTAATTGCAACATTGCTAATGATCGTGTACCTGTAACCTGTTGCTTTCGGATCTCCACAAACGTTAAATAACAACAAATAATATATGCCATTATAATTCTCTCTCTCTCTTTTTAAAATTTTTTTTATTCTTTTCTATGACATTACAAAACTCAGCATAAAATTATTAGAACACTCATCATCAAGTTAAAACAATTAAAAATTTGATTGTCTCCAGTTGTCTCGAAGTATATACAAGTCAGTATGCACATAAACCTCATCTAAATACAAATAAAATAATACTAGCTACATCATGTATAAAAATAATTGTAGCTTTTATGGTCAAATTTCGTATATACCTATGCAAATATTATCTTGTTAGTCTCGTTGAGTTTTTAGCTTACACATGCAATCTGGCATGGGATATGTAAAAAGTGAGGCACTTGGTTTCCTTATTTCACTTCCCTTTACATCACTATGGTGTAGCATTTCCCGCAACTGCTTCTGAAAGCTCTCCCATCTATATCACCATGTGTTATTATTTAAAAATAATACTAAAAATTTATTCATAACTAATATTAAAATTATCAACTTTCAAACACTAGAATACAAAAAACATTTTTATCATCTTTGGTCAGATTTGTTCAATTAATGGTATTAAAATTGTCAACTTTCAAACACTAGAATACAAACATATTTTATCATCTTTGGTCAGATTTGTTCAATTAATGGTATAATTTGAAAAAAAAAAAAACTCAAACCTATTGTTTAATCAATGGTCAAGTTGATTCATTTGATGTTAGATTTGTTGAATAAGATTTGAAAAACTCGGGCTCAATGAACAATTGATTTTTCGAATATTGACCAACCACGTAGAGGAAGAAAAATGGTTACCTAATAGTGGTAGTATCAAACAATTGAGCTAATTTCCTCTTGTCAGGTATTATTGTTTTGGCATGTCCTTCATAAGAATATCGCCTATGACCAATTAAAAAGTGAGGAAAGTTTCCACCTTGGGTAGTAACAAAAACCTCACTGTAGAGACATATTGTGTAATCAAGAGCAGCCAATCTTGATGAGTACCCCTGCAATTTCTAATTAATTAATGCACTAAATTTAATTGCAAAACATGGCACAAAAAACTAATGTGACTAAATTGGCCACTTTTAACCCATTTAATTTTTTTTACCATATCGGTGTGCATGGAATCAAAATTAATCTGAAATTGGTCAACCCGGATAAATTTTATTGGGAAAAATGTCATAGAAATATAACAAACTTTTAGCTTTGTTACAATTAGGTCACTCATACTTTTTTTTTAGTTTCAATTAGGTCACTCATACTTTTTATTGCTCCAATTAGGTCACTCTACTTTAAGAAGGTGTTCTCATCCTATAAATTTTACCTACAACATTGTAAATTATAATTTTTTTTTATTCACATAATCAACCATCATGATTTAAAAAAAAAAATCTAAATTTCAAATGACATGGTAACCTAATGTTGTAGGTAAAATATATAAGATTGTAACACTTATTCAAAGTAAAGTGACCTAATTGAAATAAAAAGTATGAGTAAGCTAATTGCAACAAAAAAAGTATATGTGACTTAATTGGAACAAAGCTGAAGGTTGGTTACATTTTACGAAGTTACCCATTTTATTGGCAATGAGAAAAAAACCCGGAAAAGATAATCAAGTCAAGACTAGGTTAAACTACCAGTAATATCATAACCAAGTCTTACTTTAACAACGATTTTGGTATGTAAACTAGAAAATAAAATATTTATGAAATTCAGAGACTACCTAAAAGATAACTATATTAGCTCACTAATAAAAAATAAATACAATAAATATATAATAATATTAATATATAAAAGGGGATATATATACCATAAATGGAGCAAGCTCCTCAGGTGAAGCTAATGTATCCTTGGTTTCTAAGCGTGGAAACATTTGTTTGAGTAGTGCCATATATTTTTCAGCCTTGTATATTTTACCTGCTGCCACATATACCGACGTGTTGTTATCAAAACCCATGCCCCTAAGCATCATTCCAACCTACAATTTACAAAACCAACCGAATTTGACATAATAATAACATTAACTTCAAAATAATGTTTTAACAGTTTTAATATCAGAATCTTAAAAGCATCCAACATGCATGATGTGGTTGAACATACCTCTAGGGGAGTTAAAGGGCATTTTCCATCCATTCTGATTGCACCCGGTCTTATTATCCGATTCTTTTTCCGGAACTTTCCTCTCCAACTTCTTTCACGCGCAATATCCATTTCTCGTTGTTCTTCCTCGCCACCATCATATACACAACATGAAAATGCAACCATGTCCTATAAAACCAACATTTTAGTGAGAATCACTATTATTTGCAAGGTAATAGGTGGAATTATACATCATTTGTCTTTGTTTAATGTGTTAAATATAGTTCTAGATAATTACACAAATGGTCCCTATGTTTTGTGAAAAGTAACAAGTTTGGGTACCAAGGGATTTAAAGCAACATGTGTGGGTATTATGCTTTCAATTTTGTATCCAGCTTGGTATTAAGGCTAACTTCCATTAACTTTTCCATCAATCTAGAGTGAAATGAACAAAATACCCTTACTTTATAAATAGTCAAAGAGCCAAGGGTATTTTGGTCATTTCACCTTCATTTAATGGAAAGGTTAACAGAAGTTATCCTTATACCAAACTCATTACAAAACTGAAGTATAAAACCCAAACCTATTACATTAAATCCTTAGTACGCAAACATGTTACTTTTTGAAAATTAACTCTTTACAAGAAGTGCATTTAACGTGCCAAAACACTGATTTTTTTTTTAATCTGAATAAACCCTTAATAACTTTGAATCCATTAAACATAATCCGAACAGGCAATTTGCACCTCTTCAAAGCGGAGATGGACTGAAATATATTTCCCGCCACTGCTAGAAGTATTCCGGATCATTTTATCAACCATTTTTGCCGCAAGTGTGCGTATAGGTTCCGAAAACCTAAGTGCCCCAAAATTTGATAAACATCTAAGCCCTTGGATTTCTGAAGGAACAGCATGAGCCAATCTATTAGAAAACGGTGCAATACGTACTGCCCTGCACAATTAATAACGAAAGGGAGTTCACATTACTTGTGAATGTAAATAAATGTGATTTGCATTATCTACATATTTCTTCTTTTTGTTAATTATCCTAGAATAACAAATGTTGGTACTTATCCTTCCATCAGTTTCTTTTATTGGTAGCATACTACCCGCCCTCATGGTTTTGTTTTCACTCGACGAGTTGCTCGCCTAAGCAAAACGCGTCTTGATAGGGAAGCTATCTACCTCCTTATAAAAAAGGTTACGTTCTCCTCCCCAACTGATGTGGGATATCACAATCCACCCCCTTACAGAGCTAAGCGGCCTCGCTGGCAGACCAGTCCAACCCCTACCGATGGCTTCGTTATGAGTGGGATTTGGGTATGGTTGTCGTCCTTGTAGTAGGTTGGTTTCTTTGTCACGTGACAACTTTGACACATTTACAAATGAATTGGTCATATTAACAAACTAATTAAAAAAGGAAACCACCCAAAAGTTTGATGGTCATTTGATTAATTAGACAACCCACCAAATTGCAACCACCAGATCAAAGGACTCCCTAATACCATAAATGTTAACCTCATAGAATGCACTATTAACATCCCACATGTTCTATTAACTTATAAAACAAAATCTGATTATCAATGAAACTACACCCACATACCCCAACTCCAAAAGCTTTGGCAAGACCTTCTGAAGGTAGTAAGTTGGACTTGACCAGCCTTTGACTCTCAAATTCACAATATTGCTTATGTTATTGTCAAAATGCTCCAATATAGGTTCAGGTAATTCTCTAACCACATTTACATGATGTCTCAACGCGTATATGAAGAACTCCTCATCAAATATATCCCCAAACTTGCTGCAATATACGAGAAAGAATCATAAATGTTTACAAACTTCCATATATAACATAAGCATAAATGAAGTCGGGTGATGTATGGGCCGGGTCGGTTTGACCCATTCAGTTTTGGTCCTATTTTTTAATTAAATTTCAGATAATCAACATTGTTAAAGAGCATTTAAACTACCTATTGTTTTTACTATCTGTTTAAAGTGAATAAAAAAGGAAAAAAAAAAAGGAAAGATGGAAGTTTAAATTTACAAAGAAATAAAAACTGAAAAATAAAAAACTACCTTGAATCACGCCACACACTGTTCAAATGAAATATTGGAATCACAAGGGTGGCATTTAGTAGGCCCGCCACTGCCACTGCATCACATATCTGTTATACTAACTAAATAAGTTAAAAAATTTAATATATAGCATCCATAAATGTATAATGTAATACAAACAAAATATTGGAAGATAAATATTAAAATTTCAAGCATTTATTAGAACTCGTACCGATAATCTTTGTTGGTTCAGCCCGCCATTTGCTTCAATTATGAGATAACCGTTTGATTTTGGTAGTTCTGATATAGTAACATATGAACAAATTTTAAGACAGGATTAATTAGAGAGCCATATTTAGTTGGGTTTTCTGGATCTAAATCAAATTGGTTACAAACCTGCTTCAGAATTTTGAAAATTAATACAAGGTTTCCAAGGTTGATGCAACTTCATGTTCCAAACATTCATCATCTGTGAAGAACATTACAACTTTAGACCACAAAAACAAAAATACAGCAGCCAAGAAAAGAAAGGAATGAAATTGATGACATCTTCATAATCACTGAAGAATATTAAACTGAAAAGAATGAAGTTGATTAATGAGGCTTATACTTAAACCAGATAAAACAACTTCATAATTATTATAAAAAATGTTGTTTTACGGTTTTAAACCCGTTTCTGGATAAACCTAAACATAGGTATTCAAAGCAGATTAATATGTTCAATTTAAAAGCACCTAAAATCTAACACTGACACTTAAGTAGTGAAATAATCAGCCATGTGGATCACGCTTTCCATGTAAAGTTGTTGAGATAAAAAATCATTGGATAATTATATCAATTAGATGAAAGAAAATAACTTTTATCTTCATACAAATGGACTGTCCCCTAATGAGTACAGATTAAGTACCCAAATTCGGATTAACCTAACTTATAAGGTTTGAAACCGCCAATATGCGCTACGTCTTTAATAACCTGAATTCTAACACCGCCCGTTTTCCTAGCAAATTAATGTGAATAATATGAAATGAAGTTGATTATATTCTCTACGAAGATATCATTAAGAATCTATCTCTTGGTGATAAAAATATTAGGTGTTTGAAGCCTAATTTCCCCTTTAGACTACCCAAATTCTAGCTACTCTAAATTATAAGTTTGCAAACAACCACAATTACCTAACTACAACAACCACCATACCCAGTAAATTCTAATTTACTCACATCACAAACACAAGAAAAACAAACACTTCTAAACATATAGAGATAGAAAGCTACCAAACAGATACCCACACTTGCCTAATTGCATAATCAAAATGAATGTTAACATCACACTTTCTATGTGCAAACAACCAAATGATTGCATAAACATCACATTACCAAATCATTGCTTCGATTATTTTGGGCTTCTATATACGGCCACAAATGTTGGAAAACCTGAGGACTTCGATACAATGACCCCAAAGGCGCGGATTTAGAAGAATTTCGAATATTTTTACTACTGAAACCAACATCAAAACCCATTGTACCCATATACAACAGCATTGCAGACACATAAAGAAGTGGTGCAAACAATAACACCCCTCGCCGCCGGTACACCGCCGAAATCACAACATAAACCCAACGCTCTACAAAACCCTGCAGCTTCACGTCTACTCCGCCACCACCACCTCCCCGGAAACCGCCGCCTTTATGCCGCCGGAATCTAGGGGATGAAGGGGGTGAAGGGGACGGTGAGATGCTCCCACTTGGTCGTCCTAAACGACTGTAACCGTGCATTTTGTTGGATCTTGAACTAGATTTAAACAAATCAACACTCCAACTTTCTACAAAATCCCACAATTTCAGCTTATCCAGCAACTAGAAGTTGAACTTGAGACGAGAAAAACAGTACGAAAGATGAATTTGGGTAAAAAAAATACTTTGGAATCCAGATGAGAAAATACACAGAGCCAATTCAGTTACGTGTAACTGTACGAGGATGATTTGGGTGCGAGAAATTGATTAAAATAGTTTAATGTCAGTATCAATTTCAGGTAATGAAAATAACCGCGTGAGAAGAACAAGATTCAGAGCTGGGAAGCTGCAAATCACATTAAATTCCCACTTGTGATCTCCAAATGCAAGAAGAATGGAAGGGAGAAAGTAAAAAAGAGTCTTTTAACTTTAAGAGTTGGCTTGGGTGTTCTTGC
This sequence comes from Stevia rebaudiana, assembly GCA_009936405.2. Taxonomy (NCBI): domain Eukaryota; kingdom Viridiplantae; phylum Streptophyta; class Magnoliopsida; order Asterales; family Asteraceae; genus Stevia; species Stevia rebaudiana. The sequence continues at coordinate 2,806,574 of WOUH02000017.1, forward strand.
GTGGTCTTAATTATGACTTTCGAGTTCAGTTTTGACGCTCTTCTTTTCCTCGGAGGAGATACACCGACATTTTATGGTATCTGTCGGCAACAGCAATATGGTCAATGGAACGATAAATTTTCGTAAAGTAAAAGTGAAAATTTTTTAAAATATGACTTGAATATACAACTTTTGAATTGTGAAAGATGTTATCTTACGAAGAGGTAAACACAGAGGTTTTAACGAGAAAATCATTTTTTACATGAGAACTAAAAAATTCATAAGTAAACTTAAAATATTTATTATTTTTTTATATCTTATTGTTTTTTAAAACAGTTTGTATCATTAAATTATAAATTTTATTAGTTTTCAAACGAGAATAATGATCTATGTAAATTTTTTTTTTTCAATATTTATCATTTTTTCATGTGTTAGTATTGTTTAAAACGGTTTGCATCATTAAATTACAACATTTATTATTTTTCAAACTGGTATAATGATTCTATGTAAAAAAAATAAAAAATTTCGTGTCGTAAGTTGTATACATATATGTATTATATTTGAATTATACATAGACACATCAAAAAAACGAAAAAAAAAATATTTATAGGAAATACGTAAGATAGTTCAAAGAAGTTTAATCTGTAAATGAATCATCTTACTGCATATATATAGTATTAAAAATTTGGGGACGGTTATTGTACAAAGCGTATTTCTTGTGAGAAGGGTATGAAGGATCATGGTCCGTAGATCTAGGTTTTTGTACGGTTGTGATTTACACGGTAGCAAAAGCGTAATAAATAAGTCGCGTTCTCTTATTTTTGTATGCACTGAACTTGCGAAAAGGGTAACACGGTAATTTTAGCAGTTACCTAAAATACGGACCGAGAGAAAATCATATATGTGAAATGTAAACGCGAAAATGAAGGAATTTTAAGATTTCAAAAATCCCCAAATTACGCATTACATTTCTTAATCATGCGCTGGTTCCATTTCGGCAGAGAAGAAAGCATTGCATTCGAATACTCTAAAAAGTATGGAACAATCGACGAAGGGAAAAATGAATGAAGGTTAGTAACATTTCTTAATACGCATAACATTTCTTAGTGTTTTTTGTTTACTTGATGTGGAGTTGGTTTCGATATGATAGAAAAAAACTCATCCAACAATAATGATTCGCGACGCCGGAAAGAGTCTAGGACAAAGAAAAACAACGATCGTCCATCTATCAAAAGAAACAAGGCTGGTTCGTGCTTACGGTTTTCAGACAGTACGTATTTGTATCTTGTTAGTACGTAATATGTGTATTGTTCCAGCACATATTTGTATTGTGTTTACGGTTTTAAGACAACACGTTTTTTTTAATCATGATGCGTAAAAAATAAGATCCAGAACGTATTATAAATGAACTACTACGTATTATAAATGAATGTGTAAAACATAATATTGTGGTCCGTATTAGTTTTTTATCAGTTCGTCTTTTAATTATGTTATCCCGTATGTTTGCAGATGTTGTTATGTCGATTGTGAATTCTATTGAGAACGATGATGATGACTTTGTTGATCCACCTTCTAAACGTTCTAAAATTGTAGATGATGATACTAATGCTAGACCACCATTTGTACATTTTATGGACTCTCGGTTGAAGTCTAGGGTAGGTGTAGGTAACATTAACTTATGTATCAGGAAATTGACATTAAATCAAGAGGATGCTTTAAAACGGATGGGTTTTGGGAGTTACTTGTCTATTAAAGTTCAAACAGTTCCCACAAGAATAGCTCATTGGTTAGTTTCAAATTATGATTGTGAATGGAATGAATTGAATGTTGGTAATCATATAATTGAAATTAATGAACAAGTAGTTAATGAAGTTCTTGGTATACCGATTGGTGAGATATCCATTTTAAAAGAAAATAATACTAAATCTCAACTTAGAACATTGAATATATGGAAGTCTCAATTTGATGTAAAATCAAGAATAAAACTGAGTGAAGTGTTGAAAGTGATGGAGTCAAGTAGCAAAGCACACATTTACTTTAGATTGAATTGGTTAGTGCTCCATAATACTGTCATGGGGTGGATTACAAAGAGCACAACTGTGAATATTAAGTTTTTGAAATTCATTGAAAAAGAATCAGAAATTCCAAGGATAAAATGATGTGAGTTCCTAATTTATTGTTTAAAGAAAGCAAAAAAAAGAATGGAATGTAAATGAAGATTTCAATGGGCCACTCCTTTTTCTTGCGGTATGTATGTAGTTATATTTAAAATTTAAAATTTAATATTTTTTAGTGATATTTTAGGTTAGTAAGAATTTTCTGTTATCATCTTTCAGTTGCTGTTTATACATCACAAGAAAAAAAGATATGGTTTGGATAATTCTGAAGAAGCAACAATTTGCACGGTTACTAATGAGTATCTGGCTGAACTTGATGCAAAATTAGTTGATCAGGGGCCATTAACAAACTGCGAAGGTGGGCAGGACGCACTTGATTGCTCCCCGCATAATGATTGTGTGGAATTAACGGCTGATGATTTGGTTCATGCAGAAGAATTAAAAGAAAAACGGCCTGAAATTCAATCTGTAAGCATGTTGACATAAAATACATACAACGTAATATCAAATACGGGCTAATAAGAATCAAATACGGACCGGTACTGTTATGATACGTTCCTGCTTCAATACTTACAATTTTATATTATATTTTTTTAAATTCAGGAAAAGGATCTACCTGTTGGTTGGTCTGGAGAAAGAGTTTGCTGATAAATTACTTACCCAACCAGATCATGAAACTGTTAGTGTGCAAAAAGATGTTCAAAAAGACAAATCTGAAGATGAAACACCCAAAAAACCTTATAGTGAATAGGTAATAAAATATTGTGATTGGGCGGGATGTAAATACTTTTTTATTTGATATAAAATAACTTTTGTTGTATGTGAAGGAGTGGATGGCACTTATCAATAAAGAAGTTTCATTGAATGAAGACATGTCTAAGGAAGTTTCTGTTATTATTAATGACGCCACATCAATGTATCCAAATAGCAAAGATTTGAAACTTACAAAGGATAAATGGCGTGGGTTGTTGATGAAATTAGCAAATGGCGATAATCATGTGCAAGACTCAATATCTGATATTTGGGACTTGCCACCTAATAGGGTGACACCATCTGGTCTGCAGAAAATTATAGAGCTGACAGATGCTGCGAAAGCGAGTAGTGAGGCTTTAAAACATAAGGAAAAGGAAACAAATGTGAAAGAAATCACAAAACTTAATTTGGAAAATCAAGAGACCGAAAACATGGATGTTGATGTTAAAAGGAAGAAAAAAGCTACAGAAGTTTTAAAATCACCGTTTGTTTGTAGAGCTGTTCAAATGACTAATCCATTGACAACAGAAGAAACATGGATTTCACAATATGTTTTCTCACCACGTGTGGACGAAGAGTAAGTACATGTTTATTTTTTAGTTCATTAAATGAATGTATATATACGGTCTGTTATGTAAATAATACGTACCAAGACTAATGAAAAACGTATTATATGTATGACAGCATACTTCTATTCTCAACAAAACAAGAAACAAAATTCTACAAGATTGTGTATGAAAGTATGTGTCCAGATGTTTACATACAATCTACTATATTGGAATCCTGGTCTCATGTTTTAAATGATGAGGAGAAGAAAAGATCACCCGGATCGCTACGTAGACTTTTTGTAAATACAAACATACTGGTGAGAGTATAAGTATGTTTATAATATTAAAGATGATTATGCATAAAAATGATTAACCATAAAGAATTTTTTATTTTAAATTTTTTTTGCAGCCAATGGTTATGATGGTACCTTGTGTACCCAACGAAAGAAGGTTGAACATATTTACAGACAATTTGGACAGTATTTTGAGAGATCAGGAAATCAATAACATTGGAAGTGTTGATCTAATTTTCTTCCCAATCGTAAGATCAGAGCATATCATTATTGTTGTGGCCAACCTAAAAACACCAACTATAGAAATCATGGACAACATAGTTTCTGGCGGCATTTCAAACGAAATTAACACAAAAATTGCTGGTGTTTTGGTAACTAATCTGACTTCCATATATTTTATTTTTAATGTTTATTTGAAAACTACGTTCTAGTGTATGTGTTTTACGTTCTCAACATGTATTTATAAATTACATTATCATCAATATTAAATACGTGTCTTAATTGACAAAATACGTTCTGTCTTTTAAAATTTATCTTTAATGACTGTTTTTGTAGAGAGATACTCTATGCAGCTATTTGATGGTTAGGGGGCATCCTAATGGGCACAGATTGCAACCAAAAGAACCACAAGTTCTAGATATGCCTTGGAGAACAACATTGAATGGGGTTCATTGTGGTGTATTTTCCATGAGACATATGGAAACCTACACGGGTGGTGGGCTTAAGAATTGGAAATGTGGATTAGTAAATGAGTCACATGCTCAGAAAACTCAGCTTAACAGATTGAGGTGCAAATATGTAAGCAAAATACTTAAATCAGATATCAATTTGCTAAAAGATGATGTATTGATGCAAGCTGAAGCGTATAGGAAGTTGGATCGGTCACAAAGGGCGTTACCCAAAAATTTTCTTACTATCATCAAGGATCGGCAAAGAAATGGTTGTAGAAACATCAAAAAAATATGTAATCGAATTTTTTGGATTAACACTATGATATGGATGTTTTTTTTATGCTTTTACGTTTTTCTTCATTTAAATTATGTTCTGCACTAAATATTAGTTAGATTACATGTTGTATTTATAACAAAACGTTTTTTATTAGTATTAGTACGTATTATTTATATAACAGACCGTATTTTTAAACTAATTCAATAATCTTCATATATTACTTATGTTTTTGGGCATGATTTGTTATACGTTTGTATGCATTTAAAATACGTTCTTAACCAATTAAAAAACGCACTGACACTGTACATAAAATATTATCATTACCATTAACTACTAGTTATTAACATTAGCAAACCACGGACACAACCCAAACAAAAGATCAAAGAAAACAAACATAACGACTGCTGGGAACAACAAACATATAAACTGAACACCAAAAACCCCCATTAACCAACCTAAAACTTCCTAATACTAGCAACACCCTTCTTCTTCTCCTTTGTGTTTTTCATGGTAACATCGAGAGTTTCACTGACACCGCGATATATTTCTTCGTTCAACTCAATTTGGTTCAGAAGGTAATCAGTAGCTTTATCAACTTCTTCAGAATCATCCTCGTCAAGTAGGCTGGACAGGTTACTGATGTTGGTGGTAATGTCTTTGACGAGTAAACCTTGCATCATTCCAAAAGAGTTCCTCATGACACGATCATCTTTTCTCTCTTGCTTGTGTTGTTGGGTCAGCTTCTCCACAGATTCTTCAGACGAGCGTTTTGATGCAGTAGAAGAAGATGCCATAATTCTCAAGTTTTTTTAAGGGTTTGATAAAAGATAACATGCATGCATGTGATGTGGTTATTTATAAGGAAAATGTATATCGGTAGGTGGCAGGTATGAGACTTAAATTCCTCTCCTAGTATAATAAATAGGTGGTTGGAATGATAAATGCAAATCAATGAAATTGATATGCTGTATCTTGCCTATTAGTAGCACTCGATAGCCTACTCCACTACACTCACATAAATCATAAAAAAATGGCTGCTTCATCATCAAATGGGAATGGAAAAAGCTTAAAAGAAAGGCTTACCGGTGAAATCATGAAGCAATACTACAAAGACGTGTTGTATCAAGACGTGTTGCAGCAGAATTGCGAAAGTTTAGATGAAGGAATTAAGAAACGAGATGATATCACAAAACAATTGCAGATGTTACCGGAAAGCGATGTTCGTGACCTTGTGATATTGTTCATGATCAATGAATATGCAACTGATTTGCAAAAGATAGCGTCAATTGCAAAGGTTCTTAAACAGCTTCGTTGTTCAATGAAATTGAAGATTGAAGATTGATTTTCTATCTTCCTATAACTGATCTGTTAAAATCAGTCTATGTAATCGTTTTTATGTTGTTTAAAGCTTTATCCTCTATCCATGTAATTGTTTTTAATTATAATGTAGTTTGTTTGTTTCTTAATTCAAAATACGTTTCGTTTAAATTTTAATACTCTTATTTTTAAAAACCTGTCTGTTATAAAAATATTACACACAACTCATATGTGAAATACGTACCCATTTTATATTAACATGGACTGACATATACAATTGATTGAAAGCATCAAACAAATTACAAACCACTAGACAACTAATTTACGCACCTTGTACAATTAAATATGTACCCGTGTTATTAAAAGACGTACTTGTAGTAAAGAAACATACATATTAATCAAACATAAAATAATAGACAAAACATACGCACCGTGGACAACTTAGATACGTACCCTAGACATAAAAAAACGTACTTGTATTAAAGAAACATAAATAATAACCAAAATCGTCTACATGTAAAGTAAAAACACAAAATTATCCAAACAAACAATGGTAAAAAACATTGTTGATACACTCTTGCACCTTATTTCGTTAGTAATAAATTCGGGTGATTAATTACAGCTTGAAGATCTACAGATGCTAAAGCTTATGTTTGGACCGGATCAAAAACAATAACTGAGCTGTTGCTAAAGGGGGAGTTTGTTGCTGCAAGAGTGTATCAACAACTTTCGATTATTAAAGAAGACAAAGTTTTAGTTTTTTAATGTATTAAAGTATTTTCGAATATGTTAATTTCGAAATTAGTTAATTTCGAAATGAACAGATTCAAAATTATTAGTTTCGAATTTAAGTTTTGAATTTTTAGCATTATTTAATTCGAAACTGAAACAAATTCGAAACTAATCAGTTTCGATTCGAATTTAACAGATTCGAAACTGATGTTTTATATATAGTTTTTCGTTTTATTTTTCATAACGTTTTTTCATTTCTGATTGTACGAAACTCTTATATCGAATCAGTAAAATGGAAACCTTTGGAATTATGTCATGCTTATTCTCTTCATCTTTATCTCTCTCTTACTTCGCATGCATTTGATTTGTACGCAAATATCGATATACGTATTCCGCACATGTATACGATATTGATCTTAGTGAGATCCATCGGATCACGGACCTACAAGTGGTATCAGAGCATTAGTTTCTAAGATCAAGCGTTTTTGTATCAATTGCATTATTGAAGATGAAGACTTGAAGATTTCTACGTTTCTTTCAAATTTGAAGATTGTTTTATTCAAATTGTGATCAAATTTGTGGATTATGGATTGATTGGAAGGGTGAAGGTTTCTTGATTGAAGATTGATAAGAATTTGATTGAATTTGCATAAAGATGCATACATGAAAATTCCTTGAAGATTCTCCCTCCAAATTTCCCAAAGTTTGAAAAATTCAGCATCTCAGCATCAGTTTCAAATTTGTTATCAGTTTCGAATTTGCATCAGTTTCGAACAACAGATTCGAAACTAATCTCATCAGTTTCGAATTTGCATCAGTTTCGAACAACAGTTCGAAACTAATCTCATCAGTTTCAAATTTTCATTAGTTTCGAATTCGCATCAGTTTCGAACAACAGATTCGAAACTAATCTCATCAGTTTCGAATTTTCATCAGTTTCGAATTTTCATCAGTTTCGAACTTGTATTCAGTTTTGAATTTAGTTTCGAATTTGTCTTGTCAGATTCGAAATCTTCACTAAATTCGAAATTTTACTTAGTTGTTGAGAAAACAATGTCGAATTCATCGGGATTGTCAGCTCTTGTCAGTGAAAACGAAACCAGAACGATGACTAAGCCACCAAAGCTTACGTCACTCATAGATTATTCTTCATGGAGCTCAAGATTTGAATCTTTCTTATCGATTGTGAATCCAAGTCTTATGATTCCTATTGAGGAAGGATATGAACAACCGTTGTTAAATGGTCTTCCAAAGAATGTTTCTCGTTTAACTGAAGAAGAGAAGAAAGAATATGACTTGGAAAAGAAAGCGTACGCATTACTCACAATGGCTCTTACTAAAGAGATTCATCAATCGTTTAAAGTTCATCGAAAATCGAAAGCATTGTGGGATGCATTAGCAAAACGATGTGAAGGAAGTGATCAATTGAAAAAGAGTAAACGTGGTTTGTTGCGTAAACAGTTTGATTTGTTCAAATGTCAAGAAAATGAAACGTTTGAAGAATTGGTGACACGGTTTACATTGTTGTTGGGAGAATTAATATCACTTGATCATGAAGTCAAATTTGAAGAAATGAATGAGAAGTTGTTGGATGCACTCCCAGAATCTTAGGAGATATATGTTATGATGATTCGTGAAAACATTGATTTATCGATGATTGAGCTTGATACATTGATCGCAAGGCTGCAATCGTATGACTTGGAAATGCAAAAGAAGAAAGCGGGAACTAAGTATTCATTTCAAAATCCAAGTTTGTATATGAAAACTCCCACTGCATCTCCAGCATCTGAATCTGTTGCTTTTCTTTCAAAGATTGATGAATCTGTCAACAAATCTGATAATTCTGATGTTGAGGTTTGTTTTGTTGCAAATTCAGGAAAGAGCAGTTCGGAAAGTCAAAAGAAAAGCGTTAAGATCACTCAAGATCAATTTGCATTCTTTATGCAGTTGGTCAACTCATATGATGCGTTATTTGTGGATGATGCTAAACGTTTAACTAGTGAAGATATGGATCAACTCGATCCAGATGACTTAGAAGAAATTGATATTCAGTGGCAATCCGCAATGCTTGCTCGAAGAACCAAAATATTTTTGCAACGCACGGGTAGAACTGAGTTTAAAGGCAATTCCAAGAAGAATCTGGGATTTTCAATGCAAAAGGTAAAATGTTATCGTTGTCGAGATCTTGGACATTTTGCGAGAGATTGTGAAATTGAGGAGGAAAAGATTGGTGTTGGAAACCAAAAGGGTGAAAGATTTGATCCTCGAACCAGTTTCAAGGATAAAGCGAGTACAAGTACTGCTTTATTTGCTAATGATGACACTGAAGGAACTGACTGGTTCTACCATGCTGATCAAGTTGAGGTAAATGAAGAATCTGAGGAGGAGCATGAGCATGTGGCATTCATGGCTCAAGAACACAACAAAAAGGTACAAACTCCAACTTCTAAATTCTTACCAAAATGTTTAAAATGTTGTTCTTATGCAGCAAAGTTAGACATGGTAAATGATCAAAATCAAACTTTGTTGGATGATG
>WOUH02000017.1:2816842-2833601 GCA_009936405.2 Stevia rebaudiana
AAACGCCGGAGGTCAACCGTATCTGTCGTCGGAGATGCACGGTGATCCCCTAACGCCACCATCATCCCGCCATCGCCTCCCCTCTCTCACCTCTACTGAAATTCGATCATCTGGGATACCATCGACCCGACATCTCCGCCCCTCTCTCACCTCTGCAGAGTTTCAGTCGTCGGGATACCATCATCGCACCATCGCCGCCTCTCTCACCTCTGCCAAGTTTCAATCATCGGGTTTCGTTGGATATAGGGTTTCGCCAGATGTCATCGCTTATTAACGCGTCGTTCAAAATTGAGCAGACTGTGGAACGGTGCGATGCTGTTCGGAGATGGTGGTAGTGCACCGGTGGTGCGATGGTGTTGGTTTAGCCTGCCAGAGAAGGTGCGACGGCGGTGAGAGTCACCGAATGGCGGTTGCTGATGAGGGAGATGGTGGGTGTAGATGGCAAGTGATAGCTTTTTCGTTGGCGGACACTGTACCCACCGACATTGCTAATTGTTATATATATAATTTGTGTTATTTTTAGGGTCTATTGTCATGATTTATGTGTTCAAAACTTGAAATTTACTACAATTATCCATCCACACATTGCAGCCACTTCAGAAGACAGATACTTATATAATATGGTCATTGAGGTTCTTTATTAGAAGTTGTTTAACAAATTTTGAACAAAATGTAAAATTGAACATGATATGTTCTTAAAAACTTATAGTGCATATTTTCATGTTTTTCTTTTGCTTGAACTTTACTGCTGTCGGGCCCAAGAAATATCATGGTTCATTTGTTATTGTACCACTTGGTTGGATAGGGGACAACATATATTAATTTATTTTATTTTCCAATGATTTTTTTTGTGGTTGAGATTTGTTCAATAAAATAGTAGGATACCTTGATGTCTAAACATCAAAATATATAAATTGTATACAGATTCTTTCATGCATATTTCTTTGAACAAGCTGCTTGACAATTGTTTTTCTCCCCATCTGCCCATTGGTTTAATTAATCATGCAATAACTTAATTTTGACATTGTTTTAATATAAACTTTTGATTTAATTATCAATATGTTAGAAGAAAATTTAAGCCTATCATATCTGTAGAAGCTTTTGCAGTTAGCGTATCTAACTTGGCTTTTGAGCATATAAGTTGAAGTAAATGGGCAATATGGTAATTTCAAATGAACATTACATTTAATACTAGACAACCTAAAATTTTACTACTTTGCAGGTCAAGCCATGTGATATATGTGGTGATCGCGGTGTCAATGAAGCCATTATAATTTGTTACGAGTGTAAAGTTGCGCGTGAGCATCTGTAAGAACCTCTTCTCTATACTCAACAATATATTTGTAAAATCACCAAAAAGCACATTATAGATTTTGCTAATTTCTTCTGAATGTCAATATTATTAGTTACTGCATGAAGGTACTTAGGACACAGGCCCCACCATTTTGGCGTTGTGATGAATGTGAGCAAAATAAGCCGGTTTCACCAAATACAACTGATGATAAACACAAAATTAAAAAAGTCTCAACCTTGACCGCTTTGGTTATCGAAGGCCCAAACAATAATAATCTTACTTCCAGCAAATCTAATTTCAAGGGAAAAAGGGTTGATAAGGGTAGAACAAAGTATCTAACTTGTGATGAAGCTGTTAAGCTTTCTTCGGGTTCCGTAAAATTAAATTATACCCGAAAAGAATTCCCTTCTGGTCATGGAATTTCAAAAACTTTGTCTCCACCTCGTCCTTCTCAACAACAAACTGGTTTAAAAGGTAATTGTTAATGTCTATTCGGTTATTTAATTAAAGTTAATATGAAGTTCATTTCATGGGTGCCAATTTATTTCTTATCATCATTATAATAGAGAAAGCTTCACCTTCTATGAAGTCCCCTGCGTGTGAAAGGCCACTTATTAGATCACCACAAGAAGAAAGAAATTGTAAGAAATTGTAAGCTAAAATTGCAGCAAACCGTTCATCAACCATTTGTCCGAAAAGGCGAAATCAGTATATATTAGTTTTTGAATAAAAAAATTATTTTGCAATGCATATCATGGGTGCTAATTTATTTCTACTAATCACTATGACAGACTCTGCTCCTTCTAAAAGAGTAGAAAGTTTAAATTTGGAAAGAGAGATGAAGACAAGTAACTCAAGTAAGTATCTTGAATCCTATAATGAGTTCCAAAATTCTTGGTGTCTTTTATAACTTTACAATCTGAAGCCATATGCAGCTGTTTTCCAATCTGCATGATATGCCCATTTGTCATGTCTGTTATAAATAATCAATTAAAAAATTAAAGTATTTTTCTGGCAGGTTGCAAAAAAACTGCTGATGTGGAGGCAGGGACATCTGATGTTGGGAAACCAAATCTAACAAGTGTATCTGAGATGCATGATCCATATATTCCTTCTGTAAATTCTTACTGGAAGTAAGCAAAATTTCCATTCTTGCATGAATTTTAGCAATTAAGAACAATGCATATCATGAATTTTAGAGAAAGATTACATTGAGATGATTGTTTTTGCAGGGGATGTTTTTATGTACGAAACGCGCCTCGAAAGTTGAATGAAGAATTCAAGGCTCATCTGCCATCAAGAATACACTACAAGGTCTATGAAACCACAAAGAAAATGCCTGAAAATATTTACTTGGAAGTAGTTCATGATGAAATGCGGTTGGAGATATTTCCAGCTGATAGAGATGACATTGGCTTGTACTTCTTCCCGATGTTCAAAAGGTTATATACATCTCAACCCTAGAATAGATATCTATATATAGGGTCGATTTGGGTTATGGATCATATTGTTTCGGCTAAAAGTTGGTCAAACAGGCTTTTCGAATGCTTAAAATCATTTCAAACCCGTAACTATATTTGAATGATTATTATTTTATAATAAATATTAAAAATAAACAGAATGTGTTTGCAGGTCAGTTGACCCAACGTGGTCCAACCCACACATAATAATTACTTGTTCCAATTAGGTTTTTTTTTTTATTTATTAATTTTTTTTTAAGTTAGGTCACTTTATTTTTAATAAGTGGGTTCTAATCCTATAATTTTTACCTAGAACAGTAGTTCACCATATCATTTGAAATTGTATTCTTTTTCATTTATTCAAATGATGGCAACTTAAAGTTAGATTAAACTATGATTTGGGGTCCCTTACACCTTAAGTCCTTACTGAGTCTCAGTGGTTTTTGATTGTTGTGAATTGAGTTCCTCCGACTAACTTTCGTTAGACATCTATTAAAACTTTGATGAAAGTCCATTTTACCCTAAAAATCTTGTCCATTCTCACATAACCCATGAACTCTAAAATTCTCTCCTCATATTTCAATAACCCATCAGGGGTTCATGATCAATTTAAACGACAATCTCCTATTTAAGACTCAAAATTAACAACAATCTTTAAAAAATCATTATCATGGTTAAAGACATAGTCGTCAAAGGTGCTACACGCTCTTAAGAAGCATAAGCTTGAGACAAAAATGCAAACATGTATAATAGATATTAAAATTTACCTTACTATACATTAACAACATAAGAACAAAAAGAAAACTAATTTAAAGAGAGAAACAAAAGCAAAAGTCAATACCTATTAACCTACCATACAAGTCTAACTTCTGCAATAACCCATTTTCAAGACAAATCAATGTCTTAATGCCTATTTATAATTTTTTTTCTTTCTTTTTCATGATTATTAAGGTTGTGACTAAAAAGTCAAATTGGTCAACTCAGTAAATGTAACAAAAGTTATATATTAATAAAAGAGATGAGAAAATGTGTTTCCCGGTTAGCCCAACTAGGTTTGACTTGCACTTGATAATTACCCGTTGCGACCCACGCTTATTTATAGTATACAAGTTTGATGTTTCTTAATTGATAAATTTTGATTCTAGAAATGTTATTTTGTTTATCTGAAGATCTGAGAATGATATAACTGACTTCATTTCAAGAAATAATCTGGGGATGAAAGGTAATGTGGAAGGGGTGGAGTTATTCGTGCTTTCATCTCAAGTCCTACCATCACATTCACAAGGTATGTTGATTAAATTATATGATTGGATGTGAAGCAATTTATCGTTTATTCTTTTTTTTTATTGGTAATCTACTTTTTCCTTAACTCAAAGAACAAGACTAAATATCCTTTGGGTTGGTGTTTTTAGAATTTGATGGGAAATATTTTCTATGGGGAATATTTCGCCGCCCAAGAACCACCAAGACGGCAAACTGTGAACCTTGTGTTGACGACGACGTCCCTCCTGGTTTTAAGAATATTCGTAAGCAGTGAGATTTTATATCTGTCCATTGAATATTTATGATCTCTATAGGCCATGTCTATATCTATCCTTGAAGAACATATATGTGAATAGATATATATATATATATATAGTATGGTTTTGGTTTTGAATAGGGAAAGAAACGAGGAGATTGTAGGAACAAGTTTGTATGGTTTTATGAAGCCACCAATGACCTTTTAAGTTGCAATCTTAAATGAAGTTGTGTATAATTAATTGACTAGAAACAAGACAGAACATTTTTTGGCCTTTGTTCAGCGGGTGGATAAAAAACATATTACCTCTAATTAACAATTCAAAAAAATGCCACCTGGCAATACCTTATAGATTTAGGAATTTTGATTTAATCAAAATTTAAATTATATATTTTATTTAATATATTATGTTAACTTATGATTGTAGTTAGGCACGTAAATGAATCGAATCATAATTGAAGAATAAATATTATTGCATATAAATAGGTTAAAATCTTAAGCCATCTTCTTTCATAATTAATATTTAGCTCTAAAAAAGGAATATTTTTCAACATCTTATTTCTCTAGAATAAGGTCATCAGTTATGTTTAAGTCTTAATTCACGATTGAATCCAACTGATTAAACGTTATTTTTTTGTTTCAGTTTTTTCAAAATGGTTATTTTTGGTTCCTTGACATAGACAATTTGTCTCTATCCACTTCAAGAAACTAACATCTATTATTTTTTTTTTGTTAAATGAAGGGTATATTAGATTTTTACAAATATAGGCTAATTGTGTAAGTTTCTCAAATTAATAAAAAAAATTAAACTAATTGTGTAATATTATCAAACAAACACCACAAATCCATCAGAGTTAGTAATCGTCATCCAGCTGCCACCAATCCACCACCGCCTACAATCATCACCAACCGTCGCCACACCGCCACTCTTCGCTTGAACCAGCATCACTCCGGCAACATCGACCAAGACCAACTTCAATCTCTTTATCTACTCATTCAAACTCTAAATCTGATCATTTTAACCCCACCTTTAGCAGAGTCATCCTTGAAAACAATAAATCCGGATGAAGGGCGACAGTTGATCCCACGACGGCAGCCATCTAGATGAACCACAACTGGTGATCGAAGGGGGAGAGAGAGGGGGTTGACCGGCGGTACCTCTGGTGACGATCCAAGGTAAATGGCGGTGGTGTGGATCTAAATCCAACGATTAAAGGAACTTTAATGCAGTCACCAACTCACCATCACTTCAAACAAAGAGAGAGAGGAAGGGTTTTTTACTGGAGGTAGCCTCTGGTGACCGACGGTTGTGGACGATGGTAGCCTCTGGCCGCCGGTGGTGATATTGTGTGGTGAAGGGGTTGTGATAACAATGAGCATAGGAAGCTTGAATCATCATGAGATTGATGATCAAGATAAGAAATAAGATGAAAAGAAGTAATAATCACAAATATTCAAATAACTTGTATTATATTGATATGATTCCTAAAAGGTTTTATCTAGAAAAAATTCAAATTTGAACCAAAAAATAATGTAAACAAAAGTGTTTTGTGAAATTGAAAAATGAAAGCTTAGATTAAAATTGAGAAAAACAAACGGCTATATATAGGTTGTGGATCTCTAAGAGTCATGACACTCAGAGCACATTGTGGCCCGACCCCTTCGATTTATGATTCTCAAGAACTCTTGACACTCGCATGCGACTTTTAGGAGTCGAAAACCCTAGGAAGCTAAACAGTGACTTGTTCGAACCGCCCTTTGATGATCAGTATACAACGGTCTTTTAGACCAAACAACCACTAGGCGGTAGTACAAAATTAAGAGACTTATAGTGAATGGTGGATTAAGCTCCTTGCCTAAAAACTTTACTAATAAATTAGATCTGGCATTGTGGATGGTATCTTGACGATTCTTTCCAGTGTTGATGAAGGGAGTTGATTTCCCAACCCAAGAGTCGCTCCATTGGGTTGCACACATACACATATTACCATTGTTTCGTCATAGAACACCGTTAGTTTATTGTCAACTTGTCATGTGGTAGTATTCCAAACATGTGTCTAATTTGGTAACCTTCCAAGGAGCCAATTCTAGTCTTTTACAGTGTTTGTAGGTGACAACCACTACGTTTGCGTTTGGTGGTTTCCAAACATTTGTACAAAATATGTACCGCGTCAAATATCATTCACACATCAAAAACAAATTTCTTGATTTACCACATTGTACACGGTCGTCTACAGCTATAGAGTCTGAAATCAAATTCCACTCATTAGGAGTGCTACTCATGGGTAGAGAGACCCCTAGCATGGTGTTGCCTCTTAAACCCACTAGTGTGTTGCCCCTAGAATTCCCAAAGTTTCTAGCTGTCGATAATTTGACTTGTAACAAATATGCGTGTGTTTCATACCTTCTAAGAGATATAGATGTTTAACAAAACCTTCTTTGGTTTAACTAAATTTTAACCAAATATGACTCACAATACTAAAGTTTTCATTTTTGTTAACATTAGATCACTTGCGTGTTTTGATCCTTCCATTTATGTTATACGGGTATGTTTGTCTCTTTTTTAAGTGGCTTAACTTTACTCTTATCGAGCCCCTTTACAAGTAATTGAATCCTTGGAAAGAATGAGAACGGTATTTTTATTGGCTGGAGACGATCAAAGGGCAAAAATTAATTGGGTTGCTTGGCAAAAATTAATTCTTCTCAAGGATCGAGGGGTTGGCTTGGGGCCTCTAAGAGAATCGAGCATGGCTTTATTGGCTAAATGGTGGTTGTGATTCAAATGTGTTAGTAATGGATTGTGGAGGAAGGTGATTTGGGCTATACACCATAATTCTCTCTCTTGGTGTGATATTCCTACCAAGGTCTCCATAACTGGTCCTTGAAAAGGCATACACAAGAATGTTGGAGATCTTTCTCTTGCCAGCATTGAAATTTGTATGGCTATCATCGGTGTTCCGAACACCAGTGATAATATTAAGTTTTCGTTGGATATTTAGATCGGTCAAGTTCCTCTTCACGAGCGTTTCCCTGCCTTCTTCTTGATTGAAGCATTCAAGGGCTGCTTAGTGGTAGGTCGCATAGAGCACGGGATTGATGGCAATTTAAGATTGTAGTTTCATTGGTCTACGTCTTCCCTTTCAATTGTTGATAATTTGGAACTAAATGTTCTTACCAATCTTCTATATTCTGTTCAACTTGGGTTGGGCAAACTGGATAAGACATTTGGAAGTGGCATACCGGTAAAGATTATATTTTCTTAGTCAAAAGTATTAAAGTAGCTATGCATTCTAAGTCTCAACCGGTTTCTTCCCCTTCCTTTCTTTGGAATAACTGGTTTCCTAAAAAGGTTAATTTTCTAGCGTGGCATGTCGAATTAGATAGATTTCTCACAAAAGATGCATTGATCATTAGAAATATTTTAAATGAAGACAAGTTTATGTGCTTTTTGCGATACACATATGGAGTCTGTACACATATGTGCTTCTAGTTGGTGTTGTATCACTCCTTTGTTTGTGTTTAGTATTCCTGATATTGTGGATATTCGACGGATCGACCGTGGTTCGCAAAAATGGAAGAAGATGGTTCACGCGGTGTTATTAACCTCCCTTTGGTGCATTTGGAAAGCTCGCAATGAGAGCAGCTTTGAAAACAAACATACATCGTATGAGAATTCGGTGGAGGAAATCAAGATTCTTGGGTTCCTTTGGGTGACAAATCGTGCAAAAAGACATACTATGCCATAAGATCATTGGCGTGATTTTATTTTTTCTAATATGGATAACTAATTGTTTTTTGTTTGCTTTGTTTTTGTGTATGTTCTTTGATTGGAACTAGCATCTAGTTGGTTCCGTTTTTAATCTTATTAGTTTGTTGACCGTTCAATTTTTTTTTTAATCTTATATGCTAGTTAACATTAATTGTACATCCACCTCTAGATTCTCCTTCCATGTGTTGTCTTTAGTGATTATTGGATCGTGTATGTTAGGGTTGTGTTATTAATAACTTGTCAATGTTTGATAGTCTCTATGTGCCAGCTAAGTTCATCGACTAATGGGTATTGGTTAACTTTATTCATTCATTTTGCATGAAGATATGTCAATTGAACTTCCTACCAATAACCCAAACATTTAACCCATACTAGAGTGGTTGTTGTTTAATTGGGTGTCTAACATTAATTTAAATAGTAAACAAACCTGGTGATCTTGTATGCGAATGCAGATGAACAAATTGCAACCTGGATAATTCTCTAAATCGTGTAAACACTTTCAGATAAACCTATTTGCGGGTTACACGCAATGATTTATCGGATAAGACAGAGAATCTGTTGATGGAACGTATTTTGATTTCTGAGATTTTGATGAATCGCCATGTTCATCATCGATGGTTTCTGGTAACCATGTTCAAGCGTATATACGCCCTAATATTTTGATCGAGGGAGATAGAGAAGATATAATCTTCTAATTTACAAAATAAGCCACAACTTTAATTAATTACATAATTAACCCCAAGTTAATTAAATTAATTATATCAAGGTCAAAGCTAAATTATGATACCTAAATAACATTTAGAATTAAATCGAGTTCGCACTCCCGCATCACCTAACTCGTTTAATCTCTAATGATATTTTCTCGATCAACAAGTTAATCCAATAACACTAAAATAACCAACAGTGGTGGCCCACTGGGTATCATATTTTAAATGAAAGTTTGCATGATTCGGGTTATTAGTTTGTAGAAATGACCATAAGTAGTGGCTTCGATGTACATCATAAACATCATGTGACCATTTGCTGCACAATCTGTATTCTTACTCACCCAAATCACTTTATGTATCTACTTCCACCAGTTGCCTGTGCAACGTTACCCTAGATAAATGTTGACGTATATAACATATACACATCCCAACATTGTGTCATACATCCTCCAGCATATGCTGTTTACTACAAACACATTTCATAAACTTAAAACAACACAGCAAAATTTCTAGTTTAAAAAATAAAATAAAATAAAATAAAATAAAATAAAACTAATGACAATAAAGGAAAAATCATTTCTGCTTAGACTTGAGAGGCACTCCTTTATACAGTTGCACTTTTTCTTTCAATGTATCTCGTCTGGGACGCGCGACACTGTTGTTAGGATCAAACAGTAGGGCTTCTTCAAATGCTTTTAGAGCAGATTTGTAATCTTTTTTCTTTTCGTATGCATCACCCAAGTTGTTCCAAGCTGTTACGTATCCCGGCTGAATCTTCACAGCTGTTTCAAGCTGAGATATTCCCTTGTCAGTTTTCCCATCACGAACATAACTCACACCCAAAGCATTGTAAACCTACAAAAACAAGAATCAAAACACCTTAACATTATTTGACAAATATATTATTACTTTATTAGGTATTAGTTATGTTAAGCCCATGGGTCAAGATAGGTTTAAGGGTATCTAGTTTATTTCCTATATATCCATGTGGATAATAACAAGTTTGAGTATTTAGGATAACTTCAGTTAATTTTATTGTTAAGTTAAGGTAAATACCCTTTGACTTTTAAAATAGAAAAGTCAAATGGGTACTTTGGTCATTTCTCTAATTTAAAAAAAAAAAAAAAAAACCTGGGCAAGATCCTGGTCATCTCCATCCCATTTATCAATAGCTTGAAGCAAGTACTTTGTAGCAGCTGGATAGAATTTCCTTCTTAACATGACTGCCCCAAGTTCAAACAGCTCCATTGAACTTGCATCACCGCTCCTCACTTGTTCCTATAGTTTAAAACAGATTGATTTATATTAATATATTATATTATCAAATGTCCAGTAAACCAGGATAGAAAAACAAAACAGGAAATTACCTGCAATTCTTTAGCAGAAAGATCAAGTTCTCTGCGGACAAGAACTTGTCGTATGACGAAAAAGGTTCCAGCACCAAGCAACCCCAACAACAAAAGAAGGTATGACAGCTGGATTCCCAATTCAAATAACTCCCCCACCTCGTAAACAGGATTCATGTTCAGATTTTCACTTCCTGCTGCCGAGTTCACCCATATCATTGATCCACTTGAAAGCACTGACATTATTATCAGATTATTTTTTGGATCTTTCTGCCTTTGTAATTCTGCATTTCACAACCAAAGTTTCATTTTTATTATAACGAATTAACAAGCAAATACAAACAAAAAACATCGCAATAGTTAATGATCCTTTTTCCAACTTCTTTATTAAAAAACTTACAAAACCAAAAGATGGAATTTCAGTATCAAACTATTAATTAGTCTGTGTCCCACGATTATTGTCCTACAAAATTACCATTTTAAGTCTGATTGAGATGCAATGTCTCACCAAAAATCCTTAATTTCCAAACTTACAAGAAGCGGCTGGCTTACAGAATACGCATGTTGCAGTCAAGTATCATTAACATCATTGCTCCAACTTGTGAAGTGTTTTGATAAAAAGATTTGAGTTTATCTGCTTTCCTAGCTTATTTAATTATACTTATCTGTTTCGTTTTTCTAGACTTGTATTCCATAATAGATAGTGGTCACATAGCACCTCTAATCCACTTTTTCATGACAACACAAAGCACATTTACATTGTTATCATTTCATTAGAGAAAAGCTTGTTGGTAGTATCAATTTGATTTAGTTTGTTAGTACTAATGATTGGTACACATATCAAACAATCTATTAGAGGTCTTCATGTTAAATATATATTTAACAAAACAAGCATGGAGAGTAGGAGTCCATCTTGAATACGAGTCTTAGGATTCATTAAGGTTAGGCCCCAGTGTATAGGCATGTAAGGTTTTGTCTTCTTTTATATATATATATATATATATATATATATATATATATATATGTATACACACATATATAGGGTTACATTCCATTAAGAACCAAGATTATATTGAGAACTGTAAGAACCGCATAAAACACTTGTACATGCTGCATTAATGATTTATTAGGAGAGAGTAGATAAGTGGGCCCGGCGGTTAATTAACCGCTTTATGTTTAAAACATGTGGCTATAAATGGTTCTTTTAGTTCTTAACAAATGTTGGTTCTTAATGAAATATATATATATATATCTACGGGATGGATAATATGAAAACCCTCTCGAGTTGAGAAAACCCCGGAAACCCACTTTTTGTAACATATGTTACAAGGACTTTTTTCGAATTTTCATTTTTACAACTTCATATTTTTTATATAAATTATACATTAAAATCTAAGACTTTTGGTGAAAAAATTATAAAAAAAGCGCCGAGTAGTTTTTTTTTAAATATTTTTTCAAATTTCAGAAATCGTAACATATGTAAATGTTACATATGTTACAATTTTTTTTTGCTAAATTTTTTTTAAAAAACGGGTTTTTTTGTTTTAGGGGTATTTTTTTTGTAGAAAAAAGTACTCGGCGCTTTTTATTTTTTCTTTTACAAAAAGTGACGAAAATGCATTTAAAAGTGAGCCTTTTAAAAAAAAATTAATTTTTTGAACATAGAGTTTTCAAGCCTTCTTTAGAGTTTCTAGGGTTTTCTCAACTCGAGAGGGTTTTCATATTATATTTACCCTGTATATATATATATAGGTTGGAATAAAAATAACCACTATAATTGCATAAACCCCCGGAATAACCAGTCAAGAACAATACAAACTTTTTTATCTTTTATATGTTATTATTACACTTATGCAAGACTTTCATCTTTGATGTGTATGTGTAAAATTGCATGTGTTCGGAATTTTACACTAGTGTAACAATATTACACATGTATTGAATTTACTATGTTGTTACAATTGTTACAATGGTGTAAAATTTCACACACATACGATTTACACATACACATAACACAAACACACATATGTATCTATGTAGTTGTAACTCTTTTACTCACTCAATACAGTAGCTCTTTTACCTATATAGTTAGTATGACTATGTTGCATAGGTTTAAAATAAGACTATGTGCAAGGCATTGGATATTAGAATATAATCACAGTACCTGTCATAGTTTTCTTTCCATATAGATATAAAGCCCAAATCAATATTTTGAAGCTCAATACTGAATCAATCCAATTCTATTATATCTTGCCATGTTCAAGGGGTCATGTGCTATTTTGTTTATGAAAACTTTATAACATGAGTTTGTTGTTGAACAATGCACGTAGCTGAAACTAAGTGAAGAACTAAACATAAAATAAAAAATGGTGTTCATTTTCTGAAAGATGACCTTGTTTTGAACATATTTAAAATAAGGATGTTCAATGTTTGAACAACTTTCTAAATTTAGATCAAAATAAGTTCTAAAAGATGTTGTAGTTTTCAAATTAACACAAAAGAAAATGATGTGTGGACCACTTTTTGAAAATTATTGCATTGAGTTATGAAAAATGTAGTAACTTATGTTGGAGCATGGTAATTTAACCACTTCCTATGATCATTCATCAACCATTGTTGGCTCTCTAATTGGGTGATGCCCATATGAAGCATTAATCATTTATTTATTGTCTCATTGCACTATATGCATTGAGCCTCAATATATGAACATGTAACACAACATAATACAATAGTTTTACAAGTCAAATATGTGATAGTTAAACAAATTCTACGGTAGAAGTAAAAGTCAAAGAAAGGGGTTCATAAATTTACCAAAGATTTTAGCTGATGTATGTGCTTGAGAAGTTCCCATTTCTCTTCTACATGTCTGTTTTAAGATAAAAGGAAAAAAAGTTGGTAGCTACAAAATATCACCTTACTAACAATCCTTTGGTTGAGGTCGATTATACAACTATGTGGTAAATTCTACTCATTGACTTTTGTATGAGTTGATTAAGATTATATATGATCTCAAACGTATAAAATAAAAAAATTAGCATGATGTGGAATGAGTCCAAATGGTTAAAGCTCCTCAAGTGTAATTTTAATGAATGCAAGCTCTTAAATTGCGTTATTCAAGGGTTTAAATGTTTAATGTACTAATATTTTCTTTTTTTTATACGCTTAAACCATTGCTTATTATTTTGAAAATGGAAAAGAATTGGTTGTTGATCAACCCAACCCTTCTCTGTGTGGCTTCTGAACGAGGTTTCCACAATCAAAAATTGAGTTAAAATGAAATAAACTTCAACGGATAGTGATTTAAACAAGCATGCCAGAGACCACTGAGATATATGAGCATCAAAACAAGCATTATTAGGATCTCAGACACATAGACTTAACTTTGTGTGAATAAACCTAGATTTTCTTTTTTTCAAACTTAAATTGATGTCGATTTTGTTGCAATTTCAATACAAAATTGATAAAGTTAGTCTAATCGGTCTGAGTTTAACTTCTATCTCGAGACATTTGGAATCATCATAAATATGGAATCCAAATTCCCATTATTCTACAGAGAATCCCCAAATTGACACCATAGCACAAATTCATAACAATGAAAATTAAGGATGAAGTTAAAGAAACAAAAACAAACAGAGAGAGAGGACCTGAAAGAAGAAATGTCGACGAGTGAAGTTAATGGTGATGGGAAGTTTGCGGGTAACGAGGAGCGAAGCATGAGACTCATTCGGTGGGATTAACGTGAGAGGAGGTGAAATTCGTGATTGAAAGATCATCGTTTCTTCTTCCTTTTGGGACAATTTTTCAGCTCAGAGATGGTGGATGGGGGTAGAGGAAGATAAGTTTATCTATATTTTGCTCTCCGTCGATATTGGCATTCGCAAATTTAATTTAAATAAATTAAATTTAGTTATCTGCTCACGTTAGTAAGTGAATTCTTTATATTATAGAGATTGGTTGAAAGTGGTCGTGAGTGAAGAGATATATAAAACTGATGAAACTAGTAAATATAGAGAAACACTGTTTATAAAATTAATTGGAGAGAGAAAAATATAATAATAAATGTATAAAAACTATTATTTAATTGAATAGGAGAGAGAAAAAGTAGTGAAAAAAGTAAAAAGTATTATTATTTAATTAAGTAGGAGAGAGAAAAGATAGTGATTTTTGTTGAATTATAAAGATAAAAATAAAGATGCTAATGTGAATGCTCTTAGAACAACTTATCTTTTTAGTTTTCTAAATTCCCACAATATTACTGCTTAGAACAATTTATTTTAATTAAATAAAACTTTTAATTTTTTATTATCATTTTTCAGAGTAAAATGCCTCCTATGAACTATAATTATATTTGTGTCACTTTTAAACTTATGTAAATTCTAAAGGGTTATTTATGTAAAATGAATATTTAACCTAATATAAACCACTTTCTCTCCCATGTTCTCACGTCACCTAAGGTTTAACATAGGCCACCACCGCCCACCACCGATGACCATCATCGGCCACAACCATCTTCATCATGAGTCGCCTTCATCATCGTGAGATACAACAACCACCATCAAACAATCAGAAGACCAAAAACCACAAGAACCAGATGTAAATCTGACCTGAAAATCCGAAAACCAAAAGAACACCTCAACAACAAATCTAGAAACCAAAAGAAGAAATTCGACCTTCCATGTTCTCACAAATCCTTATAACAAACTTATGTTGACTTCCGAACGGCTTTGGTCACATGTTGCTTTTTGGGCCCCCCTCACCCCACCGGTTGATTTGCGAGCAGTTTGCTTGTTAAGCCATTGTTCTAGATTTTTGATTGGTGGAACTGATTGATTGATCAAAAACCCACCACCGACCTTCATTCTATTCAACACTATATATCAAATCCCTTTGTTACTCCAATTGTCCTCACCACCGACTGTACTACCTTAATCACTTCATATATAGTCCTCCTCGCCTAATTTACCTCGACAACACTTCCGCCATCGTTATCCCCATCTTCACCATGTCCCCCCCCCCCCCCCCCCCCCCCCCCCCACCACCATCACACCATGCGCCACTACTAGCAATGATCTTGATTTGAAGGTCTTGAGAGCTAAGGTTCCTAATGAACATGAACGGGCTAATTTGGGTGTTGATTGAGGGGTCCGAATTAGGTGTTAGTTGAGGGGTCTGATTTGGGTGTAGACTGTCGATTGAAGATTTGCAGGCCTTGATCAGAGCTATGGTTCTTAATCGCACCCACCACAATCACACCCTTTACCACTATTGTCTAAATCTGCTCGATTGAAGGTTTCAATTTTGGGGTTGTGGATTTTTGCTTAGTAGAGACTGAAATGATGCTGTAACAGCTAGTTTGTATGTTCGATAGAGAGAATTGAGGGATGGTAAATGTTGGTGGTGGTGGGTGGTGAAAGGTGATAGTGGTTAGATGATGATCATGGGTCACCGGTGCTGGTGGTGCTACCGGTGGTAGTTGAGTGGTGGTAAATGATGGGTGGTGGTGGTTTGAGAGAGTGTAGAGAGTGGACTGATGGATAATAATGGTATGTCGTTTGCACTTTGTAATCATTTGAGTCCTTAGGCACATTTTAGTCTTTTTAATAAAATTTAAGAGAAAAATATAACGTTGTTAGTCATTGGGACTCAACTGGATACAAAATGAAAACCACAGACCCAAAATGGATGAAAAAGAAAACTTTGAACTCAAATGGATAGTAGATGAGACCACAAGGACACAAACGGAAATGTACTTTATTTAAAACTTAAACTTATATTTTCATTAACTTAACTTAAAATCTATTAGAAACTAAAAACATATATTATTTTATAGAATTTATACCCTTATAAAACATCTTTCGTAACTAATAAATACTGATATCATTTTATTACATCATACATTTATAATCATTTAAATCATTTAGATGGTTATAATACCATCATTTGTAATTTATTTTTGAACTATTATTTATAACACATGAATATTTGTTATACGTATTGCTTATAAACTTCAACTTGTATAATTTAAACTATTAAAACTTTGATAACTTTATCTAAGTTTAAACATAATCCCTCGATTTTGTTGAGCCTAGAATTCTATCTTAGAACTTAGAACTTTATTTTAGAACTATTCAAACTTCTTAGCAATATCTTGAACAATGAACATATATCTATAGGTCTATTTGTGAGAATTACTTACGACAATTTGAGCCTAACAAAACTTCAAATATTTGAACTATTTACTCTTCGCGTCGAGGTGACTTTACATACCCTCCGTTTACTTGTTTATAACTTTGGGGTGAAATATGTTTACATATTAGTCTCTATTGAACTATATTCATGCAATTCACTATATGAACTGGTGTATGTGTTAGTGCATTTATGAATGTCCGTTACTATGCAAATAATCCTAACGATGCTTAAAGGTAAAGAAACGAGGACTTATGAACAAGACAATTCAAAAGATTGGATATGCATGTCATACGTATGGAGACCACATTCATATGAGTTGAATACAAATACGAGGTCCATTCGTATAGCAGGCTCAATCGTATGAGTTGAATACTAATGAGAAGTCTGTCAGGATCGATCAGGATCTGGATCAGATCAACAATAAGCTGTGATTTCGATTGATTACAGGGCGGAAACAAGCAATCAATCTAAGTTTGGA
>WOUH02000017.1:2844070-2858695 GCA_009936405.2 Stevia rebaudiana
TCCGCCCTGTAATCAATCGAAATCACAGCTTATTGTTGTAACAGATCACAGATCCAGATCTGGTTCGATCCTGACATTCCGCACTTAAACGAAGTATTGATCTTAGTGAGATTCCTACGGATTCACGGACCTACAACGTGAGATCCCTTTACCTGGGAATTCCGTGTCATGGCGCCATTTTTGGCATTAAATGCTTGATGTGTCGTGGGCCATACATTTCTACAAATTATGCTTTTAGCATGTTTAACTAAGATCTTCCCCACATGGGTAAGATCTTTGTTTTCTATCAAATTTATTTTGCTCATGGCCTGGCTTCTTATGTTGGAACCAGGCCCTTCGATCAAATATAAATTAGCTTGAAAAATGATACTGAACTTCAAATGTGTATATGAAAGTTGCAGAGAAGAAAGCCAAAAACACACTTTATTTAATAAATAGCATGGCTATAAATAGCCTAAAGACTCAACAAACTCACCCTAATACTAGACCCACTTTCTCCTATTTCAAAGCCACTCCAACGTACATATCCACTAACTTCGGTCAAGCTTTGACTTTGACAATTATTCAATAAACAAACTTAAATAACAATTAATAAAACTAAATAATAAACTAAAGTTAAGATTAAACCCAACAATCACCCCCTTAATCTTAACTTGTTTCTTCATCAAAGCAATGCCGGTTCATCCTCTTGGATCAAATTGGCTTCATTGTCTTTGTTCTTCCATTTTGTGCACTCATAGCTAAAGTGCCCAAAATCTCCACAATCATAGCACCGAATCCCGCTTTTGTCACCTCGACCCGTTCCTTTTCCTTGGCCTCTTCCACCCCTTTCATTGTTCCTTCCACGACCTCTTCCGCGTCTACTACTTTTACCATTATTTTATTCTTTAGCAAACAAAAGTTGTCCTTGTGTTTCATCCTTTGCTTCAAGACTTTCAAGTCTTTCCTCATAAGCTTTCACCCTTACAACCGCTTCTTCAGATGACATAGTGGCAAGATCCGAATATTGTTCAATGGGAGCTACAATTGGCAAGTATTTCTTTGGAACCGAATTAAGAAACTTTCTCACAATCACCTCCTCTTCAAGAAACGAACCAAGACTTTTATATTTAGCCGCGATAGCACTTATCTTACCCGAAAAGTCATTGATTGATTCATTTTCTTTCATCTTTAGCATCTCCAACTCGTTTCTCAAAGTTTGCAACCTTGCCTTTTGAACCCGATCGGCTCCTAGATACCGAACCCGGATTGATTCCCAAACATCTTTCACATTCTTATGTTTAGCAACTTGCAACATAACATTTTCCGGTAAGGTTTGATAAATTATACCTTTAGTGGTATAATTCTTCTTCTCATCAACCACATCTTTGGTTATAGCATCCCAATGACCATATGCCCTCAGTACGGTTTCAATCATAATTGACCAAGTAGTGTAATTTGTCTCGGTCAATTTCGGGCATTGAAACGGTATGTTGGTACCTTGATCATGAATCACAATCTGTTGATTTTGCCCTGCCATGAATCTTCTTTTCTTGAATCTTTGGTCAAACTAAATACACACCAACCTCTTAGATTTGTTAAGGTCCACTGTTGAAAAGAAAGCTTTCGGTCTTCTACTGTTGACAATTTTGGTTAATCGGATAAATTGCAAATCACAGATTTCTTCTTCTATCACGGACTTTCGGTCTCCAACTTTAAACCACCTATCACTGTGGCTTTATCGGTCTTCAGTGTCTCTCACCGGAATTGATTTTCCAGTGACGTTCACGGTCTTCGGTCTTCTTGCCGGAACTCTCTTCCGGTCATGGTCTTTCTTTCAGCTGAAAGAACCTGTCGGTCTCGGTCTCACCAGAATTTAACTTCCGGTCACAGTCTTACTTTCCGGCTGGAAGAACTGGTCGGTCTCGGTCACGCCGTTCGGTCTATTACGGCTTCAGTTCTTCTCCGGTATTCGGTCTTGCAATCGCCGGTAACTTCTCCGGCGGTCGGTCTCTTTCTTCTCTACTCACCGGTTCTTCTCCGGCGACGGTCTCACCCGGTCTTCATTCTCTAGCGATTCCAATGATTCATATGAAATCGCCGGCCCTTACTGATCGAGCCCTAAGCTCTGGATACCAAATGTTGGTTCAAACCCAAGATCAAACACACACAAACTCGCTTTTAAAGATAACAATCACTATGAAGTTGAAAAGAAAAATGATGCATACGGAAGTTTTGCAGAAGACTCTTACTTTATTCATTCAACTCTTAGGCTCTTATATAGCCTACATTACACGTCAACCAAAAGAAAAAGTAAAAACCTAACATACTAAAAACCAGCGAACAATAGAAAGACCCGGACTACTAAACACACGTGACAAAATCAAACTACTAACTAACGTAAACTTTACAAAACAAAGTTTACTTAGACTTATTCAAACACAAAATCCCAACTAACTTGACTCCTAATGACTTGACCCATCAAGATTAACTAACATAGGTATGACATGTCTCACCTCGATGATGGGATATGCATAAGGTGCAATATTGTCCTAACTACGCGTCAATGTCTTGGCGAAGTCAGTTGGCTTGAAGGCACAACGTATGCCAACTTCGATTGTGATACACTTGCAACTTGAAATTTGATTCTTGTTATAAACATGGCCCTACAACTTGCAACTTGAAATTTGAACTCGAAACTTATACTTGTTAAACAAACCTGTACATTCACCAACAATTGTGTTGACAATTTTTAGTATGTTTTCTTAAGTTATCACGACGCACATTAAGGCATAGAACTAAGAGGAGTCGCATGCATCTTGATAAACATTCTCATGAATGAAACTCATATTGTACTTTAGGAAATCGTGTCTTGTTTGCATGTGGTATATTTAAGCTTCCGCACTCATTATTTTGTGAATGCTTTCGCATACTTTGAAAATTCATTGTTAACTTCCATGTCAAATGAATATATGTAATTTTTGTAAACAATTATATATAGTCGTTCAACATGACCAGTGACTTTGATCCTGACTAGCCCTGTCACGCCTCTATTTACGGTATCAAACGAGGTGGAATCTAGGGAGTGTGACACAAACCATAAAACTCCATCTTAGGAAGAAAACAAGTAAAATGAGAAGAAAATAAAAAAATTTACCGCCATGAAAAAAAAGAGAATAGTAAGATTCATGAGAATTGGCTCAAGTCAGAAAAAAGAATACAGTAGTAAGATTCATGAGAATTGGCCAAGTCAAATTCAAACCTCTTTCAAATCAATGAAAGTTACATGCCTTACCACCAAGCTATATACCTTTTCTATGTTTAACATAATGATCCATCAAATGAATAAGAACATATAAGCCTATCTAACACCCTCGTTTTACGTAGGGGTGAACCGATTTGCGAGAGCCTAAAGTCCTAAACGACACAACGATAAAAATAACGTTATTAGAAACAAAAGCTTAAAGAACCCTGAAAAAAACCTCATATATTCGATCTGCGGCCGAGACAAGTCCGAAGAAATCAGGAAAAAGCTAAGAATAAAAAAAACTGGAATATAAATCAATTCGCAACAACAAATAAGACTGATAAAAAGAATACCAAAAGTAACATTAAACAAAACGAAACTTAACAAAAGAGATTATTACACTAAACCGTTTAAAAGGATTGGAAAAAGAAAAAAACAAAAAACCACACATAAAAAAAAAAGACTTAACATGCAGCGTGTGCCTATAAAATACAAATTCACCCTTCGTTTTTTATTATATTGGGTAATTGTTAATTTGTTACATAAAACATTTATAAAGAACAATGAAAGTTTCAAAAAAGAAAAAATATCAACTGACCAAGCCACGAGTTGACTTAAGTTGCTCGGCTTCCAGCTGAACAGCTCGATTTGAAGATTACAAGACGACACAGCTCAATTCGTATTTTTAGCCCAAGCTAACGAATTAAACAAGTGAAAACACTACTCAAAGAATTTAGAAATCAATGATTTATTTACTTGCCAACACCTCAACGCATAACATTGTTAGAAAGAAAGACCGAAAGACAATATACAATGTGCCATGCTCATGGGATATATATATATATATATATGTATAGTATGCCGCACATTATTACTATTGTTATTGTTATTGTTCTATACACATAGGAAAAATGTCAAGAAGGCAGAAAGCGTTCAAATAACCTCCCAAATGAAAAGCTAGTTTTCTTAGTTGGCTGGGAGTTTGAAGTGGAAGGAGATTTCTTGACATTAAGCATCATTGTGTGTCCGATTTCCATTCTGAGCCGTTCGATAGTTTTCGTGTCGACTGGATTCCCGGACGCGTCTCTCACATAGAAAATATTTACTGCTTGTTCCCCGACCGTTGTAACACCAGCTCTCAACACTGATAGTCCGTTTTCCCGTAGGACTCTTGTTACTTCTGAAAGCAATCCTACGCGGTCTTTTGCGCATAGCTCCAGGCTAAGACCCTATATCAAGTAAAACTCTATGTTATAACAATAATAATCGACGTACTTAACAATCTAAATGAGTATGTACATTTATCCTAATTTCCTTTTAATTTAACCCATAATTTTTGTTTCAAACACTTTCTATTTTGGTTGGTAGGCAGTGTGCTCAAAATAAGAAAAAAAAATCCCAAGAAATTAACACATGGCATGATGCTAGCTGTTCTAAATTTGATCTTAGTTTCCCTTTTCTTTTCAAAGTTCATTGCACATATAATTTTATTTTTCTTTAATAACTTGTGATATTTTAGTTTTACAGAATCTAAGCACATGGGCTTAGATTTTTTTTTAACATTTGTGCACCAATTTTATTTAAAACAGAGTTGTTTTAGATAAATATATCTTTTATAGTATATGCACATTATTTTTATAGTTTAAACAAATAATTTTATTCTTTGCAAAATAAAATTATAAATCATATATAATACTACAAGATTCGGTTAGGTTGTGAATGTGTGTAAAAATTGAGTTTGTTGGGTTGTGTAGGTGGAAGAAAGAATTATATATTTATTTATTTTGCTAAAAGGTTGGGTTGGGTTGGGTTCAGTCATTAATGTGGATGGTCCTGTAAGGATGATCTTTTAATAATGCGTAGAATGATTTAGGATTTTATTGTAATCATAATTAACACACTAATTTTTATATACAAAAATAGAGATAAATCTGCCAGCACAAAGAAACCCGACCCAGACCAAAATATGTAGTGAAATATGACCATGAGTACAAAGAAACGCGTAGTAATTTCTATTTATAATTTATGTTTAAGTTATATATGTGAAGTAAAGAGTTACCTCGCTTACTCTTCGCCGAATTGCAGCCCCCAGACACCTGATTACCCTTTCCTCCTCTCCTTCAGTGTTAACAGGGGATCCATCCATGTGACGGATATAATACTCCTAAATACATATATAAAATATAACGTGTAAACCACACCTTAAATTTCATCACTATGTGAAACATTTAGAGAAACTATATTCAAAGTTTGGTTGAAATGATCACAAAAGTAAAACGTATAACTCACACGGAGCACGGAAGCATACAAGTTTTTAGAAAGATGTGATATATATTACATTTTATAGTAAAGATTAAAAAATCCATTTTTTTTTTCTCAGAGGTCGCACTACAAACGACATTTCATTTGGACTTTAGTATATAACCTGTTAACATAAAAGCAATAAGTACTATGACAATAACATACTGATATGATAATTAAATATAGAGTTAACTACACGAAAGGTCCCTGTGGTTTGTAGAAATAGCATGATTGAGTGCTAAGGATTTAAATTAACAAGTTTGAGTTTTATGCTTTAAGTCTTGTAACGAGTTTGTCGAAATAGCCACCCTTTGACTTTTTGAATAGTCAAAGTCAAAGAGTGAAAATCAAAGTGTATTAAGAATGGAAGTTGGTTTTATACCAAACTCGTTACAAATTGCAAGTAAAAAATCTTTTAAACCCTAAATACCCAAACCAGTTAATTTTCACAAACCATACGGACCTTCCCTGTAACAAGTTTTGGTGTATTTATCCTAAAAACTCCAGGAATTGTTAATAAAAAAAAATTAAAAAATGATGGACATTTGGAAGGAAATAAATTAGCAAATGTATATATACCTGTGTTGCATAGGGTCTATCAGAAGTTATGGTAGCATGAAAAACAACATATTGCATATCTGTAAGGGTACAGACAATATCAAACATAAGTTTGGGTCTGTCTCTGCACCTAACAATAACCACCGAGTAATCCTTTTCTAAACACGGATCAACTGAAATCTTAACCTCTAAAAAAGAAGCACAATCAGCATTCCCTTTAACTTCATAATCCATTTCAGCAAACATCTGGTGTAATCTACGGTCAATGTGAGTCAAACCCATTGAGAAATTAGTGTGAGCTTGAATCTTATCTTCACACACACCAAGGATGTTTTTGAGTTGGTCTTCCATGGCAGACAATCGGGTCGGGTCACCCTCATTTAGATAAACAACACATGCTATTTTTCTGTTGTGGGTCCAGGCTTCGGCAGCTGTCACGTTGAACTGTTGATTTGCAATTACTGCTGAGATCTCTGATAGTAGACCCGGGCGGTCTCGTCCAACCAGCTCAATGGCGGTGTAGTCATCGCCCAATGAGTGGACCCCGACTCGCTTTGCAGAGCATGTTCGGTTTTCGTCTGTCGTGTGACCTTGCGGGCCGAGAGACTTGAAACAAGAAGAAAATTATAAAACAATATCATTACCCTCTAACATAGCCAAAAAAAAAAAAGGGAACCAAAACGGAAACTTAGATCAATTTTTTATTTTATTTTTTTTTTAATTTACAATGTATAACTGATTTCTATTTACTCAACATGTGCATATCATGTGTATTTACAAGTAATTGGTCCATTTTTTCAAACCAATATTTGAACCATGAGAACCGTCCAAGTACACGTATATAGTCCTTCAATGAAAAGAGTTAAAACTGATCAAATGTTTATTCTCTTCCCAATCTTTCTATAATTTCATATTCTCTTCTGTTTTTTTTTTTTAATTCCAACATGTGCACATGTGCATGCAGTACATACACACACTTGCAGAGACAAAATGCTTTGAATACCATGCTTTTTTAAATGAAGACAAAATTACACAAAACATCCTTTAGGTATATATAGAACTGCAGGTTTCATCATTTGTGTTTAAAAAGTCCCGATTTCATCCTTTATCTTAACTAGTTGTTGCAGCTTACGTCCTTTAAGCTAACAGATGTTAGTTTTTCTGTTAAATTTTAAAAAAATTACCAAAATGCCCCTAAATCATAAAGGATGAAACCTATAACTTTTAAAAAACCTAAAGGGTGTTTCCTGCAATTTATTAAAAGATATTAATATTAATATTTTTATTATTTACTTTGTGTTCCTAATGGTATAAAACAAAAATTTACTTTAAATAATTTTTTTAGTTCTTAAGCAAATAAAAAGTATTAAAAAAAAAAGCAGATAAATTATAATGTAAAAAAAAAGTGAACTAGTTTTTCATCTGTGGTGCACAAAACTTAAAATTTCAAAACTTGCAGGACTCAAAGGATGAGTTTAAAGCATATCTAGAAATCATTATCATTAGATATAACAATAAAATGAGAATACTTTCTAAAAAAGGACACACATCCAAATCCTCATAAAAAGAATCATGTTATTTGGTGAAATCTTAAAATAAAAAAGAAGACAATGTGCATAAAGAGAGTTCTCCAAGTCTTGTTAAAGAGATGAAGAATAGTAACAGATTCTTGCTCTTACGTTAAGAGTGGCCCTATATTTTTATAAAATTATTAATTGCAAGTCGGAATGGATTAAAAAACTATAATCACAATAGTATTACTACATACAAACAAAACCAAAAAGAAGCCATATAAATCTGATAGTAAGACATACTATAACAATAAAAATTATTTATTAAAGTTTTGAATGTTATTATAAACTATGTTTAGAAAGCGATGGAAATTCCATCCACTTAACCCAGGTATTTAATTATAATGAGTTTAAAATTAGAGCATTATTTCTAGAAAAACAAAACAATAATCGGCAATTTGGCATTGTCATATTTGTCATATGTGTGCAATTATAATACGAGTGATTCACGATTCCTAGGTACCGATCTACTAAATTGACTGAGAGTTAATAAATTGCAAGAAACACCATTTAGGTTTTTTAAAAGTTATAGGTTTTATCCTTTATGATTTAGGGGCATTTTGGTCATTTTTTAAAAATTTAACAGAAAAACTAACATCTGTTAGCTCAAAGGACGTAAACTGCAACAACTAGTTAAAATAAAGGATGAAATCGGTACTTTTTAAACATAAAGGATGAAACTTGCAGTTCTATATGTATGTAAAGGATATTTTGTGTAATTTTGTCTTACATGAATCACAAACATTTTGGAATCCACATACATTCTAGTCAAGATAAATATAGGCTTCATCCTTTATGATTTAGGGGCATTTTGGTCATTTTTTAAAAATTTAACAAAAAAACTAACATCTGTTAGCTCAAAGGACGTAAACTGCAACAACTAGTTAAAATAAAGGATAAAATCGGTACTTTTTAAACATAAAGGATGAAACTTGCAGTTCTATATGTATGTAAAGAATGTTTTGTGTAATTTTGTCTTACATGAATCACAAACATTTTGGAATCCACATACATTCTAGTCAAGATAAATACATTTTGCCTAATTAGATATTGAATACCAATTGACCCATTCTATTTTCAACCATATTTTCAAAGTTTGAACTTTTGACTCATTAGATAACAAGTACCATCCAAATCAACTATTTGACCAATTCCTTTTCAACCATGTTTTTAAAGTTCAACTCTTTGACTCATTAGAAATCAATTACCAGCCAATTTAACCAATTGGATGAAATTGCCAGCTCTGTTTATGCATTTAGAAACAGTAAGTTGTAGATGGTAGTTTTCCATCCAATCCTAATTCCCTTTAATCATTCTATAAATTATGTCTTTTACAAGGACATTGCAATATGTGTAGGACATTGTTCTGTCAAAATCATGTTTTTCTATGTATGACAATATGCAAGATTTGGATACAAACATAAATTAGAAAGAAGACATACCTTTTCTATGTATTCTATCGTCATACTGTCAGTTATCTTAGTTCCTTCTTGGTCCGTGACATGAAACACTGTAGAAGAATAACAGGAAATAAAAAATAAGCACTCAACTTATTTTTGATATGCAACTACATCTCAAAATCTCATTCAACTTTGATTAAATTAATCAACTTATATAAGCAATTTGGACAAGAAAACAATATATATATATATAGACGTTGGATTTGCTAAAAACACTATTTTGCCAAAAAACAATAGGAACAAATCTTAGCCCTTCATTTGTTTAATCAATGGTTAAGATTCAAGGGAATTCAAATGTGTGTAAACAAAGAAGGAAAAGGGTAATGATGGAAACCTACTTGTTGACTTTTTAAATTTTCTATCACCATCCTTTAAACATTCATTACTTTTTAAACATTCATAACTTTTTCACACGACATTATTTTTTTATAAAAATTGCACCATAGAAACAAACGTATTCTTCTCTTTAATTTGAATACCATAGTGATATACTTCTTTTAAATTAAAAAAAATCTAGTACAAATGAATATAGTACAAAATAATCTAGTAAAAAATATCGAGTTTTTTTTAAGACAATCAAGGAAAAGTATATAATACAGTACATGGATATCTAATTGCTTTGAGAATATAGTACATGTACATCTAGTTGTTTTTAAAATACTATACATGTATATCTAGTTGTTTTGAAAATACAATACATGTGTATCTAGTTGTTTTGAAAATACAGTACATGTGTATATCTAGTTGTTTTGAGAATACAGTACATGTATATCTTGTTTTTTGATAATACAGTACATGTGTATCTAGTTGTTTTGAGAATACAGTACATGCATATATAGTTTTTTGTACTACATTCTTTTGTACTATATCACCGTACTAGGTTTTTTTAAGTTTAAAACAAGTATATCACAATATGGTACTCAAATTAAAGAGGAAAAAACGCATGTTTTTATGGTGCAATTTTTATAAAAAAATAATGTCGTATGAAAAAGTTATTAATGTTTAAAGGAAGTGGGGGAAACATTCAAAAAAGTCAACAAATGGGTTTTACATTAATGCATTTTCTCTTGTTTTTTACCTTAAGCAAATGGATGGCCAAGATTTGTTCCTATTGTTTTTAGGCAAGATCTCCTTGCTATTTGATTATATATATATATATATATTGATGTAACTTGATAGGCTTATGATAGTATTATTAAACCAAATTGGTTGTAAATGGAAACAAAATATGAAAGTCCGGTAATGTTTTATATATGTTTCAAATTTATTATAAAATGTTCTCATACCATCCATGAACCATCCACCATCAGAGGAAATGTACGCTTTAGTAATAAGAAGATCAAGGTCTGCAAGTATTTGGACTACTTCCAGCAACATGCCTGGTTTGTTTACACTGTCAACCTGTGAAAATATACAAAAAATATAGAAAAAATTGAACTAGCAAGTCTATGATAAATCAAAGAAAAAAATTCTATAAGTGGTGCTTCTAAAAAATGATTACATTATGTCCGTTTGCCCTTTAGGTAAAATAAATATGTAAAATGACAATTAAGGCCATTATCGTGTTTTATAATTAAATGAATTCAAACATTTTTTACTGAAGGAAATTATAGATCACCAAAAAGTTACTACACAAGCTTTTGTGACAAGAAATAGTAAAGGTAAGTTATCATCATGTTACAATATAATGCACAACATAATGATGTTTCGTAAATTCGAAACAGTAAGAATCCTAATATAAACAACAGTAGACCTACTTAATATATAATCACTATGTTGCTCAAAACTGATTGTTCAGTAATTATTAATACATATAAATTAGTTTTTCTATTATAAAAGTTGGTATCTGGATTTATAATACATGACAATTGAGTCAAAAGATTACCTTAACTAAAGTACAGTCTTTACAACTATCATTATCCACAGAAACCCTGCATACACACAACAAGGTTAGAATCAGTTAAAAAATAGATGTTGCTTCCTTTAATATAGTAAACAAATTATATGTATTTATTTAGGGCTAACTTTGTAAAAATGTAACCAAGTTTCCCAAGTGTTCCAATTAAGTCACTCAAAGTTTTTTTGTCCCTCTAATGTCACTCATCTTTCACTAAGTGTTCCAATTATATGTAGTTTTTTAATAAAAATTTAAATTTTTTGAAATTGCTGGAGGCAAATGAAACATATATGAATTATGAATATTTGTTACAAATTAATGAATATTTATGCTTAATGTGACTCAAAATTTTACAATTATGAGACTTTTTTGTAATTTCATGAACTTGGTTTTTTAACAATTCAAGTTAACTGAAAAAAGTTTTCACTTATTTTAAATCAAGATTTACGTCTGTTCCATTTGCCCTAATCAATTTTTAAAAATTTAAGCAATTTTTAAAAAATTACATAGGATTGGAACATCTAATAAAAGTTGAGTGACTTTAAAGAGACAAAAAAACTTTGAGTGATTTAATTAAAACAGTTGGCAAACTTGATTACATTTCTGTGACATTTTTCCATTTATTTATACCCAACTCAAGTTTAAAATTTAACCAATTAAGTTTTTTTTTAAGTGATGAGAGAGAGAGAGAGAGAGAGAGAGAGGGAACCTTGGAGGATTTATTCTGATGCTTAAACTCTCATAATCAGGGTCAAAGTAAGGTAATCCCCCTGGGGCCATTAATGAGGGTGTAATATTTGGAGATATCACCCTCTCTGAATTTCGATTTTTGTAATTACATAATGTTCACTGTAGAGGTAAAATAAGGTGTAAGTATAATAACATAGGGTAAGTATGAAAAGCAAACCCCCATGAGATGATATAAAACCCCAAAAACCTTATGTAAAATTCTTAAAAAAGGGGTGGATTCTAGGAGTATTTTCGTCACTTTTTATAAAAAAATAAAAAAAGCGCTGAAAAACTTTTAAAAAAAGGCAAAAAATCCTAATTTTGAGCATCATTCAGATATGTAACAGATGTAACAAGTTGTTTTACATGTGTTAGTGACAATTTTACATTTGTCACATGTTGTTTTGCATCTGTTACATGTTATTTTTTGTATGTAAATTTGTATATCTTTTTACAAAATTAATTTAAAAAAAAAAACCAGTCTGAGCTTTTTTAAAATTGAATGTAGAATCCATAGTTGTTGAAGGTGCAAGGCGCATAACACGCGCCCGGAGCCTAGGCTCAAGGCGCAAAAAAAGCGAGGGCCCAAGATAGAAAAGTGCATATGAAGAAAAAATATATTATGAATTAAAATCAATATTGTTGCACAAATATAAGACCATAATTCCAAGCAACTCTCAACCCTTTAGTCTTTTATGAATTTTTTTTTTTTAATCTTATTTACTTAAATTAAATTTTAAAAGAAAATAAAAATTATAATCTTCAACTTTGTTTTGTATAGAAAAAAACCAACGTATTATCAGCCTCTATTCAGTTGCAAAATTGCTCCAGCAGCACAGCTCTGTTATAGGGGACGTGATTTTCTCCTCTAGCCCTTTCTTCTCCACTCGGTGTCAGGGTTGCGGTAGAAAGCACATGTAGTTCACCGGAATGTAGCCGGAAACTCGCCGGAATATCAGAATCTCGCCGGAAACTTGCCGGTGTTGTTTGCCAACTATGGTAGAGTCTAAAAAAAAGAAATAAATAAAAAAATT
This sequence comes from Stevia rebaudiana, assembly GCA_009936405.2. Lineage (NCBI taxonomy): Eukaryota > Viridiplantae > Streptophyta > Magnoliopsida > Asterales > Asteraceae > Stevia > Stevia rebaudiana. Next base: position 2,856,847 of record WOUH02000017.1, read on the forward strand.
TCTTGCTATTATGTAAACAATGTTTACATAGCTTTTTCAACTGAGGGATTTCATTTAAACCATGACCTAGTGACAATTTTACATAGTATTCACTTGATCCTAATTCCAGATCATAAAACTATATCAACAAACTTGAATTCTGACCGTTGATCCAAAAATAATCAGAATCTGATATGGACTTAATAAAATATTTAACTGCTTAAGGTAGGTAGAGGTATAAGTCAGGAATTTACATATAATTCAACAGATATACTTATACAGCAATTTCTTAACACCTTATCCAAACTAATTAATTTTACCCAAATAATAAAACCTTTATCAATCTAATTAATGTAATCCGTTCAAAAAAAGTAACATGGGTGGTAGTAGTAAATTAGTAATAATATTTACCTATTTGCCTGTAAGTTTTTTGGGGCTAAAAAGAATTAAGGGACATATTGCTGAAATTTTCATTTAAACACACATCCATCCTCATTCCTAATTCCCCACAAGTGAAAAAGATGTCATGTCCCTTTCAATTCTTTTGAATAAATTTGAAGAAACGTCATCTTCATAAAGTATCAATTACGCACTAAACTAACAGATGCAACCAGCTTAACGTATGTGTAAATTACTGAAAACAAAAACACGAATCTGTTATCAAATTTCATACCGAAAGAAAACCTAAATTGTCCGAAGTTTTCAGATTTGTTAATTAACTCAAACCTTCAAGAACAACGAGAAAGACATAAACGAAATCAATTGTAAAGTAAAATTGGAATGAATTAGACGAACCTTCTAGCGAATTTTCATCGCCATTTGCGGAATCATGTCGAAGCATATGACAGGACCCAAAAAGTTAAAAAGACAACAAATTCTGGTGCTTTCGACGTCGGAAGAGCACTCATATATACCAGTGCTGCTTCCACTCTCTATCTCTCACTTTCACTCACTAAAAGGTTCTCGTATATATATTATTATACTGTATACATTTTAATTTTAATGTATATATCAGAGCATTCAGAGTAGCTTTAGTTTTTTCATTCTAATTTGTATTTTTTTCAATTACATAATACTTTTTTATACCTTTATCATTATCTATTTCTATCTCATTCACTCACAACCACTTTAAAAATATATTAAAATAACATCATTACATTTTTTCTCTCATACACCAAAATCCCTATCTCCATATTTTTTCCTAACTTTAGGGGAAAAATAACCAAAACCCTAAATATTTCTCTCTCCTCTACTCACAACCACACTCAACTACACCCTAAATTATGCAGGTTCACCTCACATAAATATGCAGAAGCTACTGTGAATGCTCTCAGCATTCACAACCCATCCTCCATCCCTAACCACATCTCTAAATATTTATCAAAATTATTAAAAACCAATATCCATCTCATCCCCCATCCCTATCCCCCATATTTAGAGGAAGCTACCAATTCCTCATTTCATTATTTAATATTATTTGTGAGTTGGGGTGAATGGAGGAGAGAGAAAAAGTTAAAAAAAGTGAAATAAAAAGTATTATTTAATTAAAAAATAAGGCATGAATATTGAAAATAAGTTGTAGGAAGTTTTTGAAAAGTAATCAAATTTTTGTAATAATTATGAGTTTTGCTTAAATTATAGGGATGGGGATGGGGGATGAGCTGTGAATGCTCTAAGAGCATTCACAACCTATCTCTCATCCTTTATCCCTAACCTCATCTTCAATTTTTTGCCAAAACAACAAAAAACCACCCTCCAACCCATCCCCTGTTGTCAGGATCGAGATCTGGATATGATCTAAGAACAATAAGTCATGATTTCAATTGATTACAGGGCGGAAACAAGCAATCAATTTAAGTTTGGATAAGAT
>WOUH02000017.1:2875156-2888815 GCA_009936405.2 Stevia rebaudiana
CTTACACTCAAATGAATCTAAATTGAATTTCTAATGTAATAGTAATCTTTATTTCACAAAATTACTGAGTTACATTAAGGTGATGACTACATTACAAATAATACAAGGCCGGAATTGGATCATAAACGGACTGGAAAACCGCTAGTTGTTATATTCAACTCGACCCGTCGGTTTCCTATAGGTTTGGCGTATAGATGTTGTAGACCGGTTTATAACCCGAACCGTTCTCATGTAACCGCTAGTTTGGCATATAGATATGTGCTCTTGCATGTTTGTGAGGTGGTCAGGTAGGAAAGGAATACGAGAATAGAAATTATGGTAAGTTTTGTTGTCAAAGATCAATATTGTTGGTGGTGAGTGACATTTTAGAGCACCTAAAATATGTTGATTGAGACGTGAGGGATATTTTGAGTTGATAAGGTTATATATATAGACGGAGAGGTTTATTTTCTAATCTTAAACTTATGAGTATTTTTGTATGAATTTAAGCTTCCACGAATTAAAGGTTGTTGTTGGACCCATTGTTCTAAAGGTTTAGAAGCAATACTATAACGCACATATCTTAGACCTTTGGAATTTAGAAGTATCGTGTTTAAAAGCAATACTGTAGCGCACATATTCTATTTGGTTTAACATCGCTTTATAAAAAAAATAACTACAAATATTTTAATATGTTTAGTCGTTATGTTGAAATTTATTATAATTATAATACCACACCAAAACGAAAAGAACTTATAAAAAACATAATTTTTGAAGAACTTAGAAAACAAAAGTATATCAAGTAATGCTATTACTGATATGTGGTAAGTGTTAACTGATTATGAATATTACAGGGGTGGCGGCGCAGCTTGTTGCATGTTTGCCTCCTACTTTATTGTAATCGTTTTGAGTTCCAATAATTTTTAATTCTTAAATATTACAACTTATTTAGCAGAAGTTATACATAATGCAATTGCACAAGTAAAAATGAAAAGATAGCGGGTGAATGAAAAGGAAGAACACGATTCTCCTAACATTTTTCCCTTTTAGTTGATCTAGATAAGATAATATAACTTGTGAAGTATGTTCCACTATGTGGATTTCACTCAAAGGGAATCTCATATGTCCTTTTATTTATGTATTTGTTTGTTGTTTTTTTTTTTTTCAAGTTATAAATTTGATCTCAATTTTTATTAGAAAGATTAGAATATTTATATGATAAAAGTGCTTTTATCGTTGGGCGGTTAAGTTTTGGTTTTTTATGATTTTATAGGTTTATATTTTTTAGGACCGGTGGTTTCTTTTCGGTTTAGAGTTTTCTGACGGATTAACAGGCGTTACGATGTTTTTTTTCCTGCATTTTAATACTTGTAACGGTGTCGCCCCCGCTTTGATCAAGTAAATAACAGCCTTTATCATATCGAGTTCAGGTTTACCCCGTGCAGACACTGCTGCGATGTTTTTTTCCTTGTCTTTTGATATTTGTAATGGTGTTGTCACCGTTGTGATCAAGTAAATAACAACCAGCAACGTGCCGGAGGGTAAACCCCTAGTTTTTTACAATCTTTAAAACATCGTCGACTAAAATTGTATTGAAGTATGTTCTTGCATTCACTGGCGTAAGGATGACGAAACACAGGGTCCTAATTAATGATAATAGTAGAAGTAATTTATTTTTAAGGTCTCATAGCATTACTACTACTAAAGACTCTGACGATTTCCAAATGATATAATAATTAATAAAAATGTGATAATCAAAATTTTTCACTCTCTAGTACTTGATCGATTATTATATAAAGATCTCCTTTATATTTGATATTTTGATGAATACAACAAATGCATCGATGTCTCTGTGTAGGCATGTGTTTACACAAGTTAAAACACATCATCCACACTCCACACACCAATAAAACAAAAACCTTATCCACACCTTCGAACATGGAAATTTTAACCATAAAATCACCAAAACTTTAAACCACAACTCAAATGCCCAACAATGGCCTCATCTTTATCGTCAATGGCGTCCATGGTGGGTTGGAAACCCATGAACAAACAAGAAATCTTAATTTCCAACAGAAGAAACAACAATGGCTTCTTAGTGTTCGCTCAACAAGTTGAAGAAACAACTTCACTGCAACAAGAAGAAGAGAAAGAAGCTAAACCGGTTAAAGGTGTCACCCAACCCAGACCCGTTGAACCACAAGTGAACGTCGAAAGCAAGAATATGGGTCGGGCCTATGGAGGCCAATGGTTAAGTAGCACGACGAGACATGTAAGGATTTTTGCAGCGTATATTGACCCGGAAACTTGTGCTTTCGATCAAACTCAGATGGATAAGTTAACGCTTATTCTTGATCCCACTGATGAGTTCGTTTGGACAACGGAAACTTGTAACATGGTTTACTCGTACTTTCAAGAGCTCGTTGATCACTATGAGGTAATAATATTCATCAACTGTACTATGTATTTTATTTATATTTGTCACAGATTATAAATGGTTGGATAACAAGTAAAAATTGAGTAGAGATTCTAATTTCTTGTTTGGTTGTCTCCAAACAATTTTTATCAGAAATTTTTAGAGTCGATAACAATTTGAGTGAATTTTATCTAAGTTTTTATTAGCTATAATAAATTAACCAGTTTAAATTAAATTGGTCAAAGTTATTTCATTTCTGAGACGGCATAGACGCATAGTTCAAATAAACACCATCAACATAACCTAATTTTTCTATGCAGAATTTAAAATATCTTAAATATAGAAATTTATATGTAAATTAGTGAAAGTTATTTCGATTCTATACGGTGCACAATACATATGGTTGCAATAAACGAAAACTATATATATAATAAAGTAATTAGAAATACAAGTAATTACTGTTTAGATTTTTGACTATATATATATTTGATCGAGTTTTGTTTGTGTAGTCGTTTTCCCTGTTCGATCAATCACCAAAGATTAAAAACTGATTTAATATGAATTATCTATGTAATCACATATGAACTCTCTCTCTCCCCCTCTCCCCCCCTCTCTCTCTCTCTCTCTCATATCTAAGATATGTGTATTGGATGTGCTAAATATCTAATAAGCATATTATTGTAACAAGCATATTATTGTAGTAACTTAAAATATGTGTATTACATGTAGTTACATAATTAACATTTAATTTTTTATTATTGAATCGTTGCATATATATATATATTAAGTTAGTATGTTGTAAACACTCAAAACAAATAAATGTTTGACAATTCTATGACTATAAATTATGATTTGGTGTTTTAAAATTTAGATAGAGTAAACAATGGTTTCGTTTATGAGATTTCCAAGGCTTAACAATTTCAGTCTATTCTTTACAATTTTCATTTCTAATGTTTCAAATTTTAACAGTTTTCATAATTAAACTCATAACATAATACTACTGTAAAGACTTGAAATGTTGGGATGAAAACTATTAAGACATGAATCATTTTGAATGAAATTTTTAATACTTGAAATGTTAGGGGGAAATTTGTACGACTTGAAACGTTAAGGACGAAAATTGTGAAGACTTGAAACGTTAGGGATGGTTTTTGTTAACGGTGGATTGAAACCGTTAAGTATTGCAAAACCCAAAGATAAAAAATGCAGTTTAGTCTTTTAAATATATAAGATAAATACTTAATTAGATAATAACAAATTTAAATGATATTTTGAAAATTAAATCTCTTTTTATTTATCTTAAATTATAAAATAGATTTAAATTTAAAAATAATTTAAATTTATTATTATTAAATTAATATTTATCTTATATTTTTAAAATAGTAAGCTACAATTTTTATTTTTGGGGTTTTGCAATACGTAACCGTCTCAGTCCACCATCAAAAGAAACCGTCAATAACGTTTCAAATCTTAACAGTTTTCGTATTTAACGTTTCAAGTCTTGAAAATTGTTAAGGGTGGACTAAAACTGTTTTGCTTGACAAATCTCATAAACGAAAACCACAGTTTACTTTATCTAAATTTTAAATTTAACTTATCTTTAAATTTGTATAATTACTAAATAAGTCTAAGGAATTTATATTAATTTTTTTTTCTAGTGAATAATTTTAAAACTTCAAACCATAAATTTTAATCATATAAGTACTGTCAAATATGAAGTGCGATGTGTGCCTCAGCCTCAAGTTTTATGTAGGTTTTAAGCACGTAAACAATGTACGGTTACATCAGTTTAGACTCTACTGTTATACATGTCTGGCAAAACCTTTGTACATAAATAGACGTAATATGTATTGCTTATTAAACACATAAACATATACACGTGTCGTCACCTTATCAATGCCAACATTTTTGGGGTGAATTTCGCTTTGTATCAAAACCAACACCAGTATAGGTGCATCATCCTGTGTTAAATACATAACAAGTTTTAAGTAAAGAAGTATGAGAACCACACAACGGGTACGTGTGTCTATAGCATGTTGTTTTAACTGTGAAAAAATAGTTCTCATTTGTCCTTTTGATGGATAGGGAGCACCACTGACAGAGTATACACTTCGGCTTATTGGTTCGGACATTGAACACTACATAAGAAAACTTCTTTACGAGGGACAGATACAATACAACATGAATGCAAGAGTCCTTAACTTCAGCATGGGTAAACCTCGTGTCGGTTTTAGTTACAACGAATACCAAATTGAAGATGTAAATCAGTAACCCTTTTAACTCATACCAGTTTATAAAGTCACATCCATATTTGTAAGACATATAATGTATACACCCTTCTTTAGGATGAGTGAGTAAGGCGTACTAAATCAAGCTTCTCATGATTGGAATAAAACTACACTTAATTTTTTGTTTGATAAACTACTATACTGATGTTGTATGCGACGTCATGAAACATAAAAAGTTGTTTCAGTAAAAAAAATAATGTTTATATCTACTTGCGGGTCCGTCCTTAAGTTCCAAAAATTAAGCTAGGCATCCTTAAAGAGGGAAATTACAAGTGGATATAAACATATAAGATGATATAGGGTGATTCTTGTAATTTACTAGAGAAAATGTAATTAAATTACACTTCTTGTACCAAATGCAACTGTTGGTGCATACATAAACACTTGGTACCTTATATAAATTAAAATTTTAATTTTATGTTCATACTAGGTTATAATCAGTGTTACACGATTCTATTTATAAACGATGCATAATAATAAATTTTATGTACAAATATATCAAAAAGTTCTAACTAAAACTGAATCAATATTGGGATAGATGATAAATGATTTTTATTTGAAATTTATACAAAATGTGCTTAAGTGTCATATAAGCAATTACATGTCAATTTTTCTACAAATAAAATTTATGCACTTAGTTACATTCAAAAGTTAAAAACCTGTGCATAAAAAAAACAAACAAACAAACACAAACAACAAAAATTCATACAGTTAAGCACATCATTATTTGTTTTTATGTTGGAGCTATTTTTTGAAGTTACTTAAAACTAATTTCATGTCAAATGGCAACAAACTCAAAGTTTGTTACAAAGGTAAAAATTATAGTTTTTCTCATACAAAAAGAGATTAGTGAAAGTTCGTACACTTTGGTGTATTTTTCCTAGTACTAAAAACATACTAAATAACGAGAAGATCATGTTTAAACCTGAACCTGTAAAGAAAGAAAGCTTAAACTTTTTTGTTATATAAAACAAACAGAAAGATAATATTTATTTTGAATATGCGGTTAAAACTATATAAATCACATGTTTGCAGCATAAAGAAATAAAAAAATCTATATATTAACCAATTATACATGCTTGGTGTGCTATACACCACAATCTACATACACAATCATAGAGTCTCCATGATGGTCAAATACAAAATCATGTCAAGATCTTGTAACACTTTAAAATGAACCTACATGCAGGGGCGAAGCATTGTAGGGGCCTGGGGGTCGCCAGATTTTTTCGCGCGTAGTGTAAATTTCGCGATTTCGACCGAAATTTTTTTTATATATATAGGCCGGCAACCAACGAAATCCCTGAAAATTCTACATATAAGATCTTGGCAACCCTTGACATATATGTCAACCACTGCCTACATGGACTTTATATTGAATATCATAACTATTCACAAACCACTGTATGTCCACTCTATTTAAGCATGCCTCAAGTGAATTCATATAATAAGATTACTACAATTTACATTAGTAACTTTGCAAGATGTATAATAGATTCTTGAAAATACCGCTTTGTTCATTATAACTTTGCGGTCATGATTAGTTGTTCAAGATTTAGAGCATATAATTGGGGTTCATGTTGTGATTTTGTAATGAGAGGCATATATGAGTCCGATCAACAATCACCTACTCCACCCACCTCAAAATAAGCAAAAGAAACACACATTTAGGGCTCCACCTCTTTGCATTTACCATCATCATACAACCGTATATATCTAATCTAAAATAAAAAGGAATAAAATTCCTACTCGTACGAATACACAATTAGAGGCTCGACTTAAATATACTTTGCTTTAGAATCGTTGATTTGTTGGATAAAAAGAATGTGGTCAAGTTTAATTGTTTAACCTATTAAAAAAGGTCATGTTTGGTTAACATATTTAACAAGTTAGGTCAACTCATATAAAACTGAAATAAAAGGTACATAGTATAACAACCAAAATTTTACATGTCACAAATGTGTTCCGAAATGTTTGTTTACAACAAATTTACAATCCCTCAACGTTTGACTCAGTAGGTGAATTACACAAGGCATTTTGGGTTACCCAGTTTTATGTCTATCCTTGTTAAGATTATTGTTTATAATAGAACTCAATATATAACTTGTGTTAAGATTTTAGGTAGTAACAAGAAGTGAGGTGATTAGTCCAATTTCGATTTATTTTATATGTAATATCTCACATCATTTGGAAAGAAGAACAAAACCTTCTTTATTAGGAGGCGGAAACATTTCTATCAAGACACATTTTATCTAGGTGAACTCGTTATATGAAAAACAAAACTGCGAATTCCCCGATGGGCCCATATGGGGCAAAGTAGAAAATATCATGACTTATTTGACCCTTACTATTACATATGGTATCAATGCTATGGTCCTCTTGGTGCAGCTTACTCGAACTGTAACGTTACATCTCCTCAGGTAAGACTAAGACTGAGGAGTCACGTCATGTCATGACTCATTCTCTCTCGCAGTCATTTTCATCTCGAATTCAATTTGTAAATAACCAAAGCCCAAATTGTAGGATAACAGAACAAAGGTTTGATTTATGTATCCCAAATGATAAATGGGCATGCAAAGTACGTAGCATTCGTGTAGGTCCAACTAAAGTCAAATGTGTAACAGGTACACTTGGTAAAAAAAAAACAGTTTGCCTACCCAAACCAGTTTTAAAATCGGACTACCCGTAGTCTAAAACCGGTGAGTTTTCAACCCGACCCGTCGGTTTCCTATAGGTTTTGCATATAGATGTTGTAGACCGGTTTATAACCCGACCCGTTCTCATGTAACCGCCAGTTTGGGGTCTCAAACCGACCCCAACCGATTCCTATAGGTTCCATTATTCCAAACTAAAAACCGATTTCTAAACCGTACCACTTTAGCTCAAACCGGTTTGCCAACCTGCACTATGAAACCGAAACTGGTTTGAAATTTAAACCCATTTGCAGGTAACAAGTAATGCGTCCATATTCTATATGCATGGATTTTAATAATCCAAACTATGACACATTGGCCAATAGTAATCCAAACAATCACTTTGAATAAAAATAATTTAAACTATCATTTTGGTTTTCAATAATGATCTCAGATCGTTCAAGTTTGTCCTAGACCAACCTTGAACCATGGAAAGGGCTGGAAGGACTAGAAAGCTCCATGAAGATATCAAAGAGGAAGGGCCTAGAAGTGTCTTGTAAATATTGTAGTTATTTACCAAAGATTTGTCTAAATAGGAACTTTTTAAATTAGGCTAGATAGTTAAGATTGCTACATGGAACACGCTTATTTTGGGTTTGATTAGACGGTTTCAACGCCATGAAAATGAGGTCAGTCTTAGTTCGTTTAGTTCTCGTTCTCGATAAAGACATGAGTTCTCATTAAAACACTTATATATGTGTGTATATATTAATCTTTTATGTCTCATGAAGACATGGTAACCTCATACGCTTCTTTTAACGTATGATGTACCCGTCACAACGTGAAACGCGTGCTGTTGCGGGACTACGTTTTCTAGCATTAACACATTTGGACAGACTTCATCTATAAGATGAGATATATTACGGAGTATCATCATAATAGGATTTCAAAAAGAATATACTTCCAATTCGTATCATCCTTCTAGAACAATAGTAATGAACTTATTAGACAATATATTCGAATATATGTTACAAGTTTGTGGGTTTGAATTTACAAATATCACTAGAATTCTAAGCACAAAGTAAAAAACGTTAATAATTGAAATTTTGAAACATATAGTAAAAAGCACGATTGTGATCTTCACTCGTAATACAAGATACATAAGTTCAAACCACTTAACTTAAATATAATGCCCGAAAGTAACGTTTTAACCATAATCAAATTAATAATCTATAAAATCCAAAATCAAGCATCTCTTGGTGGTTTATGAATTTGCAACATCATATAAAAGTTCATTAGCGTTGCATCCCCGGGGATCGCGTCCTTGAGGGATTCATGTGACCATATTCGGTCTGACCATTCTAGCAGTTTTGGGGTTCTAACTTCATCGAATATCTTAAATTCGTTATGTTTTTCAATGAATTTTACCCATCCCAAAAAACATCCAAGAACAACATCTAAATACCCTAAATCATCTCCACCAAAATAAGACTTCCAATTGCTAAACTTCACAAATGTTTCTTCTAGCAACTTAGATCCTTCGATTATTTGTTTCTTTATTGCTTCTTTTTCTTCTTTCCCTAGTGTTTTCCTCAACTCTTCAAACAAGGGGAAAAACTGTAAAAAGAAATTTTCTTTAAATACATTTAAATAAGAACAAATCATGTAATCTAAAAGTGAGAATGTTTAAGAAGATTACAAAAAAGCATCTACTTTTGTTTTATACCTTTAATTATCACCATATGAAAACACTATAGCCATGAGAACCACTTTTGGTTGAGTATCAAGTTGTACTTTCTTTAACCTTAAAATTTAATTTAATTTGTGAATAACAATATATAGGTGAAACGATCTTTTTTCTTTTTGAAAAGAAAAGCCCGGTCACCTGATTCACGTTGGCAAACAGATCATCTTTCCGTCTTGAATATCGTAGACGTGATGACCTGACCCACCCGCCAATGGGGAACCCCAAACTTAAAAAAGGATGGCTTAACTCGAACCATTTTGCTTAGACGAGACTCGAACACAAAACCTCATATAAGCAAAAGTCAAAGGATACCGCCTCAGAAACTCATTGGTATAGGTGAATTTATCTATACATGAATAATAGTAGTCAAATGATATCGTGTTGCATATCATATTACTTTATGCCAAATTTGATGCGCGTGAATAAAAGTAGATGAACTATTATTAGTTGTATGTCTTATGATCAAATATTCAAATGGATGATTTATTTTTGAAATGACCATAGATACAATACTCCCAAGAAATGAGTATTTACCTAATCTTTCTAGTATAACTTTTTTGTATTTTTTTGTTTTGTTGAACATACAAACTACAAAGCAAGATAATTTTGTCAGCTCGGTAATTAATGGATGCAATATGTATTTATGGAGATAAAAAAAATACCTAAAAGTATAAATATGATAATTTATTTCTTGTAAATTTTGACAAATTCATTCTGATAGTTTATAAAAGGGGAAAGTGAATATGGGGTTGCACGCATCTAACTTACATGCGAAACCTTTCAAAAGTACATCATTTCGATTGATTGAAACCAAAAACTTGTTTGTACCATCTTTCTTTAGTTCTTCTCATCATTTTGCACATCTTTTAGGTAAAAAGAAAAACACATCATAAGCCTTATAATCAAATTTCAATTTTTGAACAAGAATGTGAAGACAAAAAACTAAAAATCCACTTTTGTATCAATGATAAAGTAAAAGTAGTGAAAAATTATGTGAATTGATAGAAAATAACATAGGAAAGAAGATTCAACTCAATTTTTATATTAATATTTATTCAAAATAACGTAGTTTTAAAAGGTTTCGCATGTAAGTTAGATTCGTAACAGACTTATATTCACTTTCCCTTTATAAAAGGCTTTAGATATTTAAAAAAAATACCAAATTGAAGATGGGAAAGTTTTTGTGACATTTATTCAACTCAAAATATAAAAGCACGTAGACATCAAAAAAGGAGGATAAGGGAATAGCATTATTTTTGGGCCTACTAATTTATGAAGGCTACCGGTTCTCTTAAAACATTATCTATGTTTTTTTATAAAAATTTTTAACATTAATTTTTAAACATTAACTTTTTTCTGACGGGTTATAACCTTTAAACAGGGAGATATTTTTATTTTGTGCCATTTACCAATGATATATATACCACCTATACTTGCCGTTTAAAATATATATATATATACCACCTATACAAAACCTTTTAAATTCTATATATATCTATTATTAAAAAGTCTTTAACAATCTTGTTACTTAAAAAAAAACATACAAGTATAACGTATTTACGTATAAAAAAAATATAAATATTGTTGTTAATTTGAAAAAAAATATTAAATAGTACAAATATTTTTAAATAAATATATATTATTTAAGTTTTAACGAAATGTATATAATCTTTTCTTCATATTTATTGACGGCATTATTTAAATTGTAGTAGAGAGGGACAGAGTTGAGTTTCAAGTCACATGCAAAGTCAGTAATTAAGAGGTTTATATCATCAATTAAATTTATTGCATCGGTACAGAAAGTGTGACTTATAATAACCCATCGTTATCATTATAAAAGATAATTCAATGGCGTGTTTGTGATTGTGGTAGAAAATAATTTATTGACTTTTTTATTTTTTTTAAATAGCTAATAAGTTGCGAATAAGTTAAAAAAATAAGTGTTTATCAAACAAAAAGCACTTTTGAAAAACTTTATGTTAATGACTTTTTTAAAAGCTAATAAGTTAAAAAAATGTTTATCAAAATAAAAAGCACATTTGAAATAACTTTATGGTAAGTAGTAATAAGCTCTTTAAATTTTAAAGATACAAATAATTGCTTTTTTAAAATGTTTTGTATTTTTAGAAAAAAAAATTACAATTATAACCAACTCATCCCTTATACATGAATAAGCTAATCAAAACACTTTAACTTATTAACCTCCAAACACTTTTTTAAAAAACTCTTTTTTGTAAAAGTCTTAAGTTTTAAATAAGCAATCTCAAACACCCCCACAATTGATATACACACACCTATAAAACCATGTTAAACGCATATAATATAAGAATCAAATAACCGAATCATTGAGATACCTTGGTATCGATGTAGTTAGCCCAGAACCGGTTATCAGCCCGATCCGAAGGGTCCGAGGGTAGTATCTGGTGGATATCCGGATAGATTTCATCAAGGTACTCGATTATGATCAGAGACTCAAGAATGGGTGGTTTGTTTGCATGTAAAAGAACCGGAACTTTCTTATGAACCGGGTTCGATGCCAACAGAAGCTCACTTTTGCTAGCAAGGTTTTCATCTATGAACTCGTAGTCAATAGACTTGAGGTTGAGGACGAATTGAACCCGGTTCACAAAAGGACTTGCAGCGGTTCCAATAAGCTTCATTTCATTGCTTTTTTCCATTGTTATAGAGATGATAGCTACTTGGAGAACTAATAAAAAGGCACGTATATATAAATAAAATAAAAAGTTGCATATGCCTCCCTAGCTTTTCGTAAGTACAGAACTTACCCTTAAGGTATGTATTTAATTACGTTTTGCATTTGTTTTGGACATTTATAAAGAGTATGCGTGTAATCAACAATAAATGGAGAAGTGACAAAACGTTTAATTGGTTAGTTAACACGTGGTCATACTGATTTGTGGCGTTTATTCGAAGCAAACATAATTTTTGAGGCCTTCTTTTTACATTTTTTCTACATAAGCAATTCCAGATACAAGCTAGATGTTCAATCAAATTATAAACTTTTATTGTTTAAACTCGTAATTAAGTTAGCAATTCGGAATCAATTACTTTTAATATAATCATAATTGTCTAAACCTCTGGTTTTAGTACTCTTGTTCACTAAATCACTTCTTAAGGTCAATCTATGAGAAACCTCCTAACTTTTGAACCAAAAGTTAATTTTTAGTATATGAACCAAGCTTTAAATAAGAAAGAAACAATTTTTTATTTTTTTTCTTGAAAGGCTATATATTAAAATCCTCCTATAATGTATTAGGGAGAACACCAAGTTTATATTTACAAAGAGAGATGAAAACTATTCCACTCTTTTCAATATAATAAGTTAAATTTAACTATACCTTTTATTAGAAAAAATGATAACTCCTTAATTTCTCCAAAATTTTGTCTGGCCCTTTCTGATTTGGTTGATAATATAGTCATTTCTGTACTTTCACGATACCCAAAGTGTTACACAAATCAAATATTGCCTCTTCTTTTTAAATGTTTTGCTCCCCTTCACCGTTTTCTTGATTTTTAATTTGTCTTTAATCCTAAACTGGGAGATTAAATTGGCTGGACCAAAAATATCATTAAACTAGAACGAATTTACAAGTTTACATTGCCTTGTAAAAACATTGAAAGTTTCATGCAATTTTACCAAATCCTTAGGGGTACTTTATGTAAGTTAATCCATCTTCTAGAAGCCTTTTGCAACAACGTATGGTATTGAATCATTAAAACAAAGTTAATTTTGGCCACCAATCTGTTGCCGCCTTGTTGGCGATGAGTGATCAAATAGACTTTTCAAATGGCAACTTTGGTTTAATTTTTTTTTAAAAGGCGTTTTTTTCTCACGTCTATCACTCACTTTCGCAGTCTATAAGTAAGGTCGACTACTCGGCCTCCGTGAGAATCCACGGCCAGACAGATGCGCAGGAACCTTTTGAAATGGGTAAACCTTTGCCCCTATCAGAATCGAACTCGGGGTAAAATTCAGATTCAATTAATCACCTGATGTCTTTCAAACCGCCAAAGATGGATTTGAACCTCTGACCTTCACATTGAAAGATACGAGCCCAAACCATTAGGATAAGTTTTCAAGACACCTTTAGGTTTAAATAATCTCATACATATATAATTAATATTATGCCGGCCTTCATTTGACTCTAATATGTCGTAATAACTAATAATCTTTGATTTTACAGAATGCATATTTGTCTAACAATTGCTATAATGTTCAAAGCAAGTAATAATATATCAGTTCTCAAAACCCAGCCCAATGGTTTGAGCTCATACCTTCCAATGTGGAAGTCAGGGCCTTCTAATGTGGAGGTCAGGGGTTTGAATCCCATTGGGGGCAGTTTGAGGGACATCAGGTGATGAATCGAATCTGGATTTAACCCGAGTTCGATTCTGATCGAGGGGAGAAGGTTTACCCATTCTACGAGGTTCCTGCGCATCTGGTGTGGTCACGTCGTTAAAAAAAATTAAGTAATAATATATCACGATAAAAAAAAATAGTCTAATAATATATATATATTTTACCGCATTCATGAACTGAAAAGCAGAAAAACCGACACAAGGCGATCCTAGACC
>WOUH02000017.1:2888915-2899014 GCA_009936405.2 Stevia rebaudiana
TAAGGTACCGTTAGAATTTCTAAGATTCTAAAACACTAGATTCTAATCGGAAGAATACTATCAAACGGATGGAATGTTATTTAATTCTCGAAATCACAAGATCCAAAATTCGGGGTGTTACAGATATGTTTGAAAAACATTTTATAAAAAAGACTCAACAAAATGATATTTTTTATTTATTTTTCTATTGAACAAATTATCTTGACTGTTTCAAGTTATAATTATTTTAATAGATATTTTTAATTATAATAACATTAGAAACGAAGAGAATAAAAAGGGCGTACCCGGTGCTTGACTTAGCTCCCGCTCTGCGCAGGGTCCGGGGAGGGGCCGGATCGATTCGCAATCTGATGTACGCAGCCTTACCCTGCACTTTTTTGTGCAAGAGGCTGTTTCACACGGCTTGAACCCATGACCTCAAGGTCATAAAGCAGCAACCTTACCAGTTGCTCCAAGGCCCGCCCTCTAGAAACGAAGAGAATGATATATCTAAAATCACCTATTTTCATGTATATTTTTTAAGTCATTTATATTAGTAGATAATTTTTCCACTCAAACCCGTTTGGAAAAAAAATAAGAAATATTTATAAATGAATCAAAATTTATTTTGTGTGGAAGACTAAACATATTTTATCTAAATAAATTTCAAAGAAGACGTTAAAAAAGACTTAAAAAATAATCACAATGTAACCTTAGTTAAATAAAAATTTCTTTTAATAAAACATTTTACCCATAAAAATTAGAAGTGAGAAAAAGAAAGTTTAAAAAAACATTGTTAAATATTTTTCAAATACTTTATTTTGGTAAAAAAGTTTTCATCTACATTTGTTTGGGAAAAAGGAGGCTTTAAACCAGTGTTTTAAAACCCGGTCGGACCGGGGTTCGGCAATGTTGGCGGTCCGGCTATACTTGATAAAACGGGCTGGAATTCAACCGGCCGGTCGAGTAAACGTTTCAGATTGGACCGGCGACCCGGCTCACGGTTAAACCAGGATTTTCTAAAACTTTCTGATTTGTTTCAGAAACAAGAGACCACTTTTTTTTCTTTATATTTTTTTAATAACAGAACCCCTTTTTGAGTATGTTGACATTTGACCATTCCATTGCTTCTCCAAGATATGCGGTCGTCTCGTGGATCATATGGTTTTCTTCTCCAACAACTCGAATATGGTTATCTTCTTTTAGTTTGAGTTTCAGGTTGAACTTAAAAGGTTGAAACAGTAGATATGGTGTTTGCAAAGAACAATGGTATGATTACAAGAATATATATAAACATGAAAAATAGCCTTATTTGGCTTCTGAATCTGAAAGAAAAAGATGAAGAATAAAAGGATAACTCAGATTGTTTTCATGGTATTTATAATTGGAACTAAAAGCCGGTTGAATAGACGAGAAGGCTGGAGAAGAAGCCAACGGCAACCCTTGGGAGAAGCTAATAAAAATCTTGGTAGAAGAGTATGGGAAATTAGCAACATTAATTATTTAGGAGGTGCCAAATACAATCCACCGTTTGCCTTTAGATATATGACAACTTTAGTCCTTCTAGATAACAAACCTCCATAAGATACACTTAAAATGAAAAATATATATTTAACAGTTCGACAACTCAATCCTTCAAGGCAGGAAGTAGTGTTGTCCGACCGTCTCTCTTATGAATATTATTGTGATTCTATATATCTATAAGATCCATTTGATTTACAACATAATCCATGTCACCATACATAAATACATAAACATTGAAGCTACTGTATTGTTTTAGTCTATAAGTGCATTATTTATTACATTATTTATTACGTTATCCGGTTCGACCCCCGGTCCGACCGTGTCGACCGGTCCGACCAGTGGACCAGTAAGACGTCCGGTTCGCTGTCCGGTCCGGTTTTTAAAACATTGTTTATCATTGTATTTTCTCTTTCTTTCACTTAAAATATATTAAAAAAATAAAAAGAAATTGAACAACATCTATATATAATTAATCCATCAGTTTTTTTATATAATTCACTTACAACCACTTTTTACCTGTCTACCATATAGATAAATCACTCATATATTTTTTAAGATCCAAATGCAAATGAGGCATTATATATGTAAAAATGCATTCATGTGGATGATGTCAATATCTTTTAGAGTTAATTCCTAACTTAAAACTTTAAAGGATAATGATGAAATTTTGCCAAGCTGAAACCATATTAAATGTGTGTATATTTTATATTGTTTTGTGTTTAATAGTTGTGGGTAAGTGTTCTAGGATAAAAGAAAGATGCACGATTCACGTCATCGAAATTTCTTATTTTTTTTCTATATATAAGTTTTGACATTAGACAGAAATTCAAACGCTTTCCTATTTAGATGGTAGAAACGCTAACATAGTAACATTTGTCATCTTCTGGTGAAAGTTGTTCTCTTTTAAATCCTTAAGAGAAAGAAGAAATATACATTTTATTAGGAATAGTGATGATTGTAAGTAATTTTATCCTAAACCACAGGATTTACTGCCAAGTGTCCACATCACCCACTTATCACTCTCTTAGCCGCCAAAAACCTTATAAATACCGTTCTTCCGGTGTTCAACTGATTCATACAAACTCCCTTCACTCTCGAACTCATTCTCATTTTCATTTTCATTTCCAATCAATTGGAGTCATCTTCCGCCATGGAAGCCCCTATGAAAAATGATAAACACACGTCACCCTTTGACTTACAACACCATTACCCATCCGAAAGACCCATATGGCAAATAGTCATGGTGGCCGCTATCGCGGCCGGTGTGCAGTTCGGGTGGGCGTTGCAGCTGTCTTTACTCACCCCTTACGTCCAACTTATTGGCGTCCCACACGTATGGTCCTCTTTCATATGGCTATGTGGCCCCATCTCTGGTATGGTTGTCCAGCCAGTCGTGGGCTACTACAGCGACCGATGCACTTCTCGTTTCGGTCGTCGTCGCCCATTCATCGCTGCTGGAGCCTTTCTTGTCGGCATAGCCGTGTTCTTTATCGGCTATGCCGCAGACATTGGGGTCTCCACCGGCGATGAAATGGGCGCGCCTAGCAAACCCCGAGCCATCGCCATTTTCGTGGTTGGGTTCTGGATCCTTGATGTAGCCAACAACACCCTACAAGGCCCATGCAGGGCTTTTATAGCAGACTTATCCGGTTCAAACTCCAGTAAAATTCGAACCGGAAACGCCCTGTTTGCTTTCTTCATGGGCGTAGGAAACGTCCTCGGCTACGCCGCAGGCTCCTACCCCCACCTCTACAAATTCGCTCCGTTTACCAAAACGGACGCGTGTGAAGTCTATTGTGCAAACTTAAAAACATGTTTCTTCATCTCTATAGCACTTTTAACAGTTATAACGATACTCGCTCTCGCATTAGTCTCGGAAGATCGTTACATGCCGGATGACGACGAGGCCAAGTCATCGGGAGGTTTATTGTTCTTCGCTGAAATGTTCCGAGCGCTAAAAGGGTTATCACGACCGATGTGGATCTTGTTATTGGTCACATGTTTAAACTGGATTGCCTGGTTCCCATTTTTGTTGTACGACACTGACTGGATGGGTAAAGAGGTGTACGGAGGAACGGTCGGAGGTCCGCTATACAACCAAGGAGTTCGTGCGGGTGCGTTGGGTCTGATGATTAACTCGGTTGTTTCGGGTCTGGTTTCTCTTGGCATCGAGCATATGGCTCGTGCGCTTGGTGGTGTTAAGCGGGTTTGGGGTGGGGTTAACTTTATTCTGGCGGTGAGTTTGGGGATGACGGTTTTGGTGACCAAGTTAGCTGAATCAACTCGGCAGTTCACGACGTTGTCTGATGGCTCCAGCGTCCCTCTGCCACCGAACGCCGCCGTTAAAGCCGGAGCTTTGAGTGTTTTTGCAGTTCTTGGTGCCCCACTTGCGGTCAGTTATTATTCAATCTTTATTTATTTTTATTTTGAGAGCCATCTTGTAAAAATAAATCATTTGCTGATTGGCTCTATAAAACGGACCGGAATATTGTTATGTCATACGATGATTCCGAATTTTTAATTTCTCATACAAACACTTGCCTAAAATCACGTAAAAGTTGTAAATATGATTACTAAAATAACTAGGTTGCCAAATATGTTAATTTTAGCAGTTACTTTTCAATTTTAAAAGTATGCTTAACTTTTAACATTTAGTAGGTAATGGTAATTATCTTTACATGTTTTAAATAAGGTGGTGAGATCATAAAACTAATCCGAGCGTACATTTATATCCGTTAAAGGTATAATGTTTATTCGTGACTTGAATAGTCCTTAACGGAATATATTATCTTTAGAAGTATATATAGAAACCTAATATGAATTTAAGTTTATTGCTTTATATATGTGACAAGATTTCGTATTTTTATATATAGGAGTTTTAAGTAATCAGTGTTTTAGACTTTTATAAAATATTTTTTCTGAATCTATAATTGAAACAAAAGTTCCTTAACACGGTTAATCTGTGGTACTTTTCAGGTGACTTTCAGTGTCCCTTGCGCACTTGCTTCAATATTTTCTAACGACTCTGGAGCTGGACAAGGTAAATCCCAATTTTCAAATTGTGTTATATAATGAAACAACCAAGGACGGGTTAAAATACAAAATAAATAGTTAACTGATAACTAAGTAATTCGCTAATACTTTTTGCATAAATAAAATACCATATCTAAAAATCTTTTTTATATTTATATATTAGATGTTTGAAAAATTAAATACAATCTTTTTTAATTAAGTTTAATACTAGTTAACCTAATTAACTAAACCGTCTTCTCTATAACAAAAATTCCGGACGTGTGTAACTATGTATGATTGGTTATAATAATCTAAAATCAAAAATCATTATTAGCATTAATAATTACCTTATATAAAAACAAGGTTGTAAGTTATAACTCATGTATTAAACGAAATTATATCTTTTCTTATATATAATAAACAAATAACTTTAGGGATAATTATATATATTTTTAGTTTTCGGTCTCTTTCTTTAAATTAATGATTAAAATCCGTGTGTTACACGAGGTATCATAATCAAGATTTAAAATTTTATCATTTAAATATTTCATATATATATTAAGTTACTATATTATGAATACTCAAAAAAATAAATGTTTAATACATTTATTATTATAAATTATGCTTTAAGATTTTAAAATTATTAATTAAAAACTTTTTAAATATAAATTTCTTACAATTTAGGTGATAATTATACAATCTAAACAAACGTTAAATTTAAAATTTAAATACAGTAATTGCAGTTTTCCTTTTAGAGATTTTACAAGACTTAAAAAGTTTTAGTCAACGCTTAATAGTTTTCGTCCATAACGTTTCAGGTTTTAACAATTTTCGTCATTATACCTTTTAACGGAAAATTTTTAAGACTGGAAACGTTAGCCACAAAAACTATTAATACCTGAAACGTTAATGACAAAAACTGCTAAAACTCGAAACGTTGGGGACAAAAATTGTTACGACTTGAAATGTTAAGGATGAATAATTTTAAGACTTCAAAACATTAGAGATGAAAATTGATAAGATTTAAAACGTTACCGAACGATTCAGTTAATAGTGGACTGAAATTGTTAATTTATTGTAAACTTAATGGATAAAAAATATAATTTTTTTTCTTTAAATATATATGATAAATACTTAATTAGAGAATAAAAATTTTAAATATATTTTATAATTTAAGATAATGTAAAAAATATAAAAGAATTTAAAATATTAATCTAATTAATTAAAATAATAAAAATACTCTAGAAAATTTGAGACAATGACACATGTCATTTTTTGGAATGCTTTATTAGAGGTAGAAAAAGATTATGTATTATGAATATAGATAATTGATATATTTACAAAAATATGAAATTGATATGAATTTATTTTTATGATTCTATAGAAATTATTTTTATTTTAAATATCTATCTAATTATGTAAATATCATAAACTTTAAACTATTTTCATTAAAATATTATAAAGGGAAAGAATAATGATATTTATTTTTTTATGACCAATTCAACCAAAATATATATAATGTAACTGGATATTTGGATACCTTTTTAAAAAACATAACTTTTTTTTACAAAGCATGCAACACTATAATTTTTAAGCCTGTTTAATTAATACACAAGCTAACGCAGTAACATAAAAATGTATAGTTTATAATCTTTGAAAATACATATGATGTGAATAAAAACTTTACATAAATGATGTGTTTTTAATACATACAATAATATAAAATGAAAATACAATTTGAATTCACAAATCTCTAAATACTTGTTTTCCTTTATCTTTGATACATTCTTTCTAGCCAAGCATAACCTACATTTTTCAAACAACAAAATATTAAAACACTGTAATATTTGAATGCATAACAAAAAATGATTACGAGTTTGCCACCTTAAAGTTAGATAAATGATAAAACTTGATATTGATAAGTAATTACCATTTAATGTGTAACCTTTGCCATGGGCATTGCCCATTTCCAAGAAAAAAAAATTGTACAAAAGGATAACTAATTGTGCTAATGAACTTAAGTGGCAAAACTCCTAAGTATCTTTTTTTAAACCAACAAAGGTTACCCTGCTCGTATAGCTTAAAGACGAATCCGGATATAAATATACATGAATTTGAAAGGTAATATATTTTAATTTAATCCATGAAAAAAATCTAAATATAAAATTTCATAAATACATAAATTAAAATAGAAAATAAATATATAATCAAAGAATATGACACATAATTGATATATTTAAGTTATCGCACTATTTTTTAAAAATTCTTAAACTACATATTGGATAATATAAACCATAGGATTTTGGTATGATCTAATTTTTAAAGACCATTTACGTATATCAAAAAATTTTAAAAGTGTTTGAAAAATTGAGAGGGGACATTTTTTAGAATATTCAATTATTAAAAAGAGATGATCGGTGAAATTCTTGTAAATGTTGAAAGGGAAAACCTGAAGACGCCCATACCCCTAGGGATACAGTTTGTTAACAAACGATCCAAAACTCTTATTTTTAAAAACAAATAAATTGTTATTAGCCATTCATCATTGGAATCTCACTTACAGGTCTATCACTCGGTGTTTTGAATCTTGCAATCGTCATACCACAGGTATGAATTCTTATCCCATCTCTATTATTATTACTAAAATAAGAACAAAAGCATTGAATAGGATTTTAAAAAATATCTGTACAAATTAAAAAATATCTGTACAAATTAAAATATATCTTGTTATAAACCATACATGGTTTGAGATTCAGTTACGAAACATCCAAATCGACACTAATTTTGTATGGAATTTTAGCACATGACAAAAAATGGACCACAATGTATGTTGAATTGTGGCTTGACGACATAAGTATTCTTGAGTCTTGAGACATCTAGTCTTGGACTCATTTATGACTTATTTCCACAATCCAAAATAAGTTTTGTCTGTTCATATATCTAAAAAAAAGAACAATTAAAAAAACTAGCTTTGAGATAAACAACTTTTGCCATCCATCAAGTGGAGCATGTTACATAACTCTCATCATTGACTAAAAACCAAAGCATGCACATCATGATCACCCACACTATTATTTGACTTCTAATAGTATGGGAGTGGTGGGTGGTGGTTTAAGAATGAAAGTGGGACCCACACACTTGTTTTCATTCGTCATGCTCAAAACAATTATTAAAATGATTAGTAATTTAGTAATAAGTTGGTAAGTCCAGTAAGTGTTCCTAACAAGTTTGGATTTATATTTAACAGATGGTGGTATCAGTGCTAAGCGGGCCGTGGGATGCGCTATTTGGTGGTGGCAACTTACCAGCTTTTGTGGTGGGTGCGGTAGCAGCTGCAATAAGTGGCATATTTGCATTCACCCTACTTCCATCACCGCCTCCGGACGAGCTTTCAAAAGCTCCTGGAGCCGGGATGCATTAGACTAGTAACTGGAAAGGTCCATAAAAAGTTTAATTATTTTTTTGGATGTTTGATTAGTGCATACACGCTAAGCATGATGCAGAGCGTATGTGATGTTTGTGTTTAAGTGAATGTTATGTCATTCCTCCATTAACCGTGTGAGAAGACCACGTTCTTCATGCTTAATGGAATTATAAAGTCTTTGCTTTGATTTGCTCTATTCATATATATGTTTTTGGTTGGTTCGTGAATAAAAGTTTAATTATCTTGGCTCCCGTATATATGCATTTTTGTTAATTATACTCTTCAACTTGAAGTGTAAACGAATTGTAGGGGTGTTGGTGTTGGTAGGTAACTCGAAATCATGATTACTAATATTATTTTATTTCCAAACCAGTAGGACCCTTGGTGGTTTAAAGGAGGGATGCGCAAAATGGGATATCAGAAAAACTTTGGATATCCAAATTTCAAATATCTGAATTTTCTGATACAGATTCGAATACCAAAATGGATATCTGAAAATCTGAGTTTGTAAATTTCAATGTTAGCCTTAACTAAATCTAAAAAATTAAACAACGTAAAAGCTGGGATATGGATTCTTAAGTTCAAATGTTTCGTTAAATCAAAATAGTGAGGATGAAAAACCAAATAAACAACAGAAAAGTTATTCAAATTGAAATATTTACCAATGATATTTCTTTACAGAAGATGATGCTAGGGTTTAATTTTAGGGATCATTTATTATCAATATCTAATGATCCTGACTCATTTATTACTAATGTGACTACGTAGTGTTTAAGGAAAAATGAATATCTTCGGGATCATTGATCCAGGGATCCTCATTGGTTGACAGCTAGATTTTATCTGTTGACTTTGCAGGTAAATACCACGTGTGCCAAAGATGATAAAGACCTGACTCATTAGCTAAAGAATCGGTCAACATATTTGATGGACGTGTGAGAGTTCTTGAAGACCAGTTGAACCAGTCTCCCACATTACAAGGAAGATCCCTAATATTTTGGGATCCGTTTAATTTAGCCGTTGTATAGTTTTTGTATATGAAGGACTGGAACCATTAGGAAACACAAAATTCATTGCACTCATCTCTCTACGCTCTCTTCTCTGCGATCTACTGTTGTCTCAACTGTTTACTTACTTTACTTAAAAACCATTTTCTAAACCACCTCTTTTTTGTTAGCTTTATTACTTACACTAGTGGTTCATCACACTCGATATTCGTTGACTCCCGAGGTTTTGTGCAGGAAATCATTAGGGATTAAGGGTTTTTCTCGTTATATCGTGGTGTCTTCCAAAAGAAGAACGAGAAATGGAGATTCTGTGTAGACTTCACTGACCTCAATAAGGCATGTCCCAAGGATCCTTAGCTCTGTTACATATCGACTCCATGGTTGATGCAACAACCGGCCACGAGATCCTGACTTTTGTGGATGCTTCATCAAGATTTCATTAAATCGAGATGGAACCTTTCGACCAGGAGGATACTGCATACATGACCCCAACAAAGATCTATTGTTATATTTCCATGTTGTTTGGTTTGAAGAATGCAGGATCAACATACCAAAGGCTGGTCAATATGATGTTCAATGATCAACTAGGGGACACCATGAGGTTTATATAGATGACATAGTTGTAAAGTCAAAAAATACTGAAGATCACCTCAAGGATCTTCAGGTAGCTTTCCATATCCTAGACGAATATAACATGATAATTAATCCTTCCAAATGCCACTTTGGGTAGAATCAGGAAAGTTTCATGACCATATGTGTGA
This sequence comes from Stevia rebaudiana, assembly GCA_009936405.2. Classification (NCBI taxonomy): domain Eukaryota; kingdom Viridiplantae; phylum Streptophyta; class Magnoliopsida; order Asterales; family Asteraceae; genus Stevia; species Stevia rebaudiana. The sequence continues at coordinate 2,898,620 of WOUH02000017.1, forward strand.
CGCCCGTCTCTCGGGATATGTCACGTCATCGGATTTACTCATGAACACATTAGTCAAACAGAGATAACTCAATTGCAGCGGAAATATAAATTTTTATTTATAAGTAAACCAGTTTACATAGCCAGAGGCTTAAAACAAAATTTACATATCATAATATTAAACTATGCTAGTTTCGATCAAAATCAGCAGCCATCCAGATATGCCATTCCTGTCACCTGCCTTAGCCCCGTCTAATCGGGACTTAACTCCCATCAACCTGATATACATGCTAAAAGTGATCAGCTTACGCTGGTGAGTACTAAGTTTTAACATCTTTACAAATAGTTATCCGTACATAACTTTATATCATTAAACGTTCGCAAACATTTATTAACCAATATCAATTTATAACCAAA
>WOUH02000017.1:2899114-2918157 GCA_009936405.2 Stevia rebaudiana
TCAATAAAAAATTGCAAGTTTCAGGTTAAAAACAATTGAATAATATGGTTAAACAATCTTACCAGAAGATCCCAGCTTTATGTTGCTTGATGTCTCTACTTCTTGTTTTTCATCACTTAAAAGGATGGGACAACTTTTGTTATTTGAAAAATTAGCCAATTTTAACTCTAGAATTCTACTACTTCTTCTAACTGCGAAACAAAACAACTTTTAGGACGTTCATACTGCAAAAGTTATGTAATAATACATTCAAAGACTCTTACCAGATGACATCACGATTTCTTTTGTTGATCCTGTTAATTAAAAACAAAGATGTAATGTCTAGAAATTAAAAATACAAACTTACCAAAAAAACAATTTTGAAGGTTTGGGATGTGAATCCACATTATTCAAGTTTATAATAAGTTAATATACAAGGAATTCTTTGATGTACAGTAAAATAAAACGGGTTTTTTAAAGTTCTGAAGTTCTATTCTAACATTTGCAAATAACCAAAATAATAATAAATGCAACCTAAACATTCTGAAGTTCTAATTTACAATGACGAAATCTGATAAAAAAAAATACACCCAAATTAGGGTTTCCAGATGACGAAATCTGATAAAAAAAAAAACTGAATTTTTGGAACACACATGGACTTGAAACATTGACTATTTGGATGTAAACCGATTTGAGATGAACAACTAACTTCATTTGCGTATACGAAGAACTCACTTAATGTATAATACCTAAAATATCCGAAAAAAACTTAAAAAACCAAGAATCAGTGAAGATTGATGGTTTTTTGAGTGGATCATCTAGGGTTTAAGACAAACAAGTAAGTTAATTACTTGAACAAAAAAGATGAAGATTTGAATTTGTAAAAACAACATAAACACAGAGTTTTTGGGGAAATCTTACTGGCTCAAAATCGTGGTTCAATCGACGATAATGTTGACTTGGCTGATGTTTTTCGCGAAATCTTTCCTTGTCAGAAATCTTGCTTGCTCGAATTCATGGTTCAAACGTGAAATCATACTTGCCCTAAAAGCATCTTCTTCTTCTTTCGAACGAAATTGAAGAGTAGAGAGGAGAGAGAAATAATCTGAAAAAGTTAAAAGTAAGGAAGATGTGTGTGTCAAGGACGTTTTTGAGCGGGAGTCCAACGTGGGAAGTGGACACTTTTTGAGATTATTTAAAATCAATATGTAAAATCAGTGATCTTGGATCACACAGATTAAATCTCAGCCATTGGAATATTTAATCAATTCAAATGAAAGGCTAAGATTTAGTTAAGTAGTTCACGAGATAAGGGACGGTTCACATAATACACATCCCCTATATATATATAGGGGAGGGTTCTTTTGAAAACCAATTTTTATTGAAAACCAAGAAAACCACTATCACCACGGATATACATATACGTAAATAATACGATATACATACATGTGATATACAAGCTACATATATGTAAAACATGGTTTATAGTGGTTTTCATGCTTTTCATGAATTTTAGTGGTTTTCATTTGATCCCCATCCTATATATAAATATATATATTCGATATGTTTATGTCACAAACATGGCCAGAAGATCTTATCATATTACTAATGATGTTCAACAACAAACGTTATTGCATACAAATCTCACAAAAAAGGGAGAATTATTTAAAGTGTCAAAAAACATTCTAAATTAAATTCCATGGACCATTTAAATTCATGGTTGCAAGACCTGGTCACATGTGAGTTTTTAATTCCACAATTGAAACATTTGCCCGGCCATGTAAAATTTTGTTTTTGAAATGGTCTAATAACATTTCTATTCGAGTAGATAATTATAATGATCATTGTCAGACATAATATGAAATATACTGAGATTCATGTGTAGTTAAGATCAATATGTATTTCAACAACTAAGGTATGCATATATGGATACATATTGAACATCCAATTAATCATGTTCACATACAAAACGATTTACCTAAACCGTTAACAAAATTAGTACAACTATTTGATCACAAATACTCTCCACTACTATAAATCTCTGGAAGAGAACAAATTTGGTTCACATATAAACATATTTGGTTGTGTGGATCATGTAGCAAAATTTCCATCATAACATACCAAAACAAGGCAACTTTCCAGAGTCTTTAGGGTAGAATAAGTAATGAAAGACTCGTAACACATGAAAAAAAAATATATAGAATGCATCACATTATAAAATTGTGACCCTCACCCTCATAGTGGTCAAATGAGAATCTAAAGTCGGATATGTCATTCAATTATACATTTTATCAAATAAATGAATAGATGCATTAACAAACATAAACAAAGTGATAAATTCACATATACTAGTAGCAAATACATATGCTCAAATGGAAGTAATCATAAAAGGATTACTATATAAAGAAAACATGAAACACTCAGTTTCAAAAACTAAACTACCGAAAGTAAATAGAACAATATAATTGAACTAGTGTAACATGAGAAAATGATTACCAACAAAACCTTAGAAGGGGTTGTTGATAAAATCCAATAAGAGATTACCAACCTTAGAAGAGGTTGTTCATAAAATCCTAAAAGAGATTACCAACCTTAGAAGAGGTTGTTGATAAAATACCAGAAGAGATTAATGAGCCCCAGAAGAGGCTCTGAGCATAATCCCAGAAGAGATTAATGAAGCCCCGAAGAGATAATCCCAGAAGAGATTAATTAATCCCTAGAAGAGGCTATGAGCATAATCCCAAATGAAGCCCTAGAAGAGGCTATCTGTATAAAACATAAGAGATTAAGGAAGCCCTAGATGAGGTTATCTCAGAAGAGATTAAAGAGGTTATCCCAGAAGAGATTAACGAAACTGTATAATCCTAGGAGAGATTAATAAAACCCCAGAAGAGGATAACAGAGTTCCAGAAAAAACTCAGGTACCAAACTTATACTAGATCTCATTGAATTGTGTATAAAATGGTACGATCTTGTATCGAAATGAAACACGTGTTGAATGAAAAATATGCATGTGCTATAGCAATAAGACATAATCGACGAAAATGATTACGCACATAAAACTTTGTAACACGGAGATTACTGCCATAATGGCATGATGCCTTGAAGTCTTAATAGATTCGCTAGACGTCAAACTAGTAGTTTATAAATGGATGTCTTTGAAATACAAAAGAAACGTAAAGAATGAGATTGGCGATATAAGACAACTTGTAGCATAAGGATTTTTACTTCCTAAGCCATAATAGTTTATTATGAGGAAGTTAACGCATTTTCATGTAGTAGATGCGATGATCCTACGATATTTATTGGCCGCGCAATGTCGGAAAAAATTTGGCCAAAACATATAGATGTGGTCAATGGGATTTTGTACAGAACATTTAATGTTACATTTGCATGAAAATCCCTAAACGTTATAAATGCATGAAGCATTAAGAAAATAGTACCTAACTTATTGAATTTATTTGATGTACAAGTTTGACAACATTAAACATTAGTATGTCAAAATATTTCTCGTTTGGTACATATAATTGCAGTTTACAGTGATGATATAAAAGATTAATCCAGAGAATCATCGAACCCTTAGAGTGAGAATCTTTGAAAGAAGTTGGCACACATTGATATTACTCGACCTGCAGTTCGGGTATATGTAATAGTACATATTTGTTCATCAATTAAATAACATTCGTGAAATGTTAACTCATTCTAATGTGGACAAAGTTATTCACAAAGTACACTCAAAGTATTTTGATCGTAAAATATATATTTAGATCTTTACCTCCCCATGAAGAGGATGAATAAATACTTGGTCTATTATTGTTATACTTAATCGCGATCGATGCACTTATATAACTCAAAATATTTACGAGACTTGATAAACTTTCTTAGTGCATGTGCTACTCTAATATCAGTTAAATCCAACATGTTGCACTCTTTTTCTCTTCACTAAGTTTCTCCTGATGGGTGGGTTTTTCTTAGTATGGTTTTTAATGAGATAACACAACCGATCCAGTAGCATTGGTATATTGTAGACCCCTGCTTACCGATTCAACATCATCCTGAAGTATGTTATGTACGGTAGTATATATCAGGGGGAGAAAATACGAGTTGCACTCTTTTTCCTAGGCTATGGTTTTGTCCCACTGGGTTTTCCTAGCAAGGGTTTTAATGAGGCATCATCGTCACATATATTAAAGGATAAGTTGATATCCTTACAGGACTCGAAATACGGGATTATCTATGAGAAATTTCGAGTCCCAAATTATTTGTTTATATTCATGCAGGATACTTCTCAACCAGCATGTTGCCCGATATCAATGTTTATACACCTTACTTGAGGAAGTTAATGATTCAACATACTCAAGATGATGACACATTTGACAAAAAAAAAAAAAAGGGTAAATGCAGGGTACCCCTGACCCCGGTACCATTTTGGTAGATTACATGAAGATTTTGTAGGTTGCACCGATCATATCCAAGAAGATAACTAAAGATCAAGTCAAGCACTTGTGATTAAAGATTGGACTCCGCATGCTAAAAGAAACATATGTAATTGAGGGGTAGTATTATCCACGATGTACTTTTTTTCCTTAACTAAGTTTTTTCACACTAGGTTTTCTTAGTAAGATTTTAATGAAATAGTATAATTAATCTTGTAGTATCAGTTAATATCGATTTTATATAATCGAACTAGCATTATCCAGTAGTATAATGTTAATAGTGTATATTACCAAATGTCTGAAGGGAAGTGTTACAAATGCTGACATTTATGGTGGCTTTAGAGATTCTCTTGTATGTATGAAATGTGATATTGAGAAATACAATCTTTATATTGCAGGGTTGGTATTCAGTTTCTATTTTATATCCTCAAAACTTAAATAACCCGACCCGAAAAACCCGATTACTAAACCCGAATGACAACCCTATGTCCCAACTAACTTACCAACTGTAAAACTCACCATTTGTTTTAAACCACTATCACAAAGTCATCAACTTGATAAAATATAGAGTTAAAATACAGCTTTTGGATCACTACAAACCCATAACCAAAAAAAACTAGCCAAGCAACCGATCAACTAGATGTCAACGTAGCCCATGTAGTTCATCGTAACAAACAAGAACACAAAAAACACAGTACAAGATGCATAGTAGCAATCACAATATATAAAACTCTAGAAAAAAAAAACAGAAAAGTCGAAAATGCCCCTGGTGGGAGGGGATAATGTTGAAAAGGCCCTGTACACCAATCCATTCCCAAATTAAACCTAATGTCTTCATCTTGAATTTCAAAGATGTTGAAGATGTTGCGGTTTGCATTTTGCATTGGGGAAAAGCAAAGAAATTTGTCGCTTGCATGATAATGCACAACATGAGTCTATTAGAAAGGTTGAAATCCACAGCTCCAAAGAATGTATGAAAAAAAAGAACACTATGATAAATGACCAATTTGCCCATCAAAACAACTATACTTTATACTTTGATAGCCTCTCTTTCACAGGCGGTTCCAAAGCCGACATACATTGCTCCCATGCTCCGTTCTTCAGCATCTGACATTAAGGTTGACGGTGCCATTATATAAAAAAAATGAACAAATGATAAGTGACTGTGCCATTTGAGCAAGTTAGCACATTTCACTATTATCTAAAAAGATTATTTTCTGATTTATGATAACACGATCCGTTTATAACCAAATGAGTTGAAACTGTTACATATATGAAATAACAGAGATTCAACATTACCATATATATAGTTAATAGATAAATGCATATGTCAATGAAAATGAGCATACCTGCTTATAACCAAGCAGTACTTGTGAAACATCATTGTGTAAATCCTCACTCCTAATTTCCTGTTAAAAAGAAAGCAAAATAGGTCTATATATAACTATATCCACTTATTTTAATAACCAATTAAATAATTTAACGGAATCTAATGTCGTCAATTTTATCCAGACAAAGGGGATACGGGTTTGCATGATGTTTGTGAAGGGATTGGAATGTGTCAAAAAATAAAAAATTAACTTCAATGAAACTTAAAATCAGATAAAAGCAAGTTAAGAGGTTGAAGTATATATGCTTCTGCTGTTTGAAGTTGTTATGTTAATCAAAAATTCTTATTATTATTGAAGAGACTGAGCAAAAACGGCTTATTTCTAAATAGGTTAAACTAGGGGTATACAATAGTCATTATTTTATATAGCCGGTATGAAACTGATTATTTGAAAATAATCAAATTAGAATCAGAATCTGTTTAATGAAACATTAAAATTTATTATTGTAAGTTGAAAATCTGTTTAGTGAAACATTAAAGCTAACTCCAAAATGTGAATCCAAACACCCTCTAGATATGAATTTAGGGGTGTTATATGAGTTGTGTTTGCGGGTTGGTGGGTCGCACCCAACACAACCCCCAAAATCTCCCAAACATGAAAAAAGTTCACGGGTGACCGAATGACCTGTTTAGCTCGATACTCTAAAAATAAATATATACAACTAAAAACAAAATGTATAGATAAATACAATGTAACCTTGTTCTAATTTCTCTTTTATCTTTTGGATTATGGCAGGAAATAGCCGATCAGTTTAATTTATGGCATTGAACACATTTTATAAAATATTATTAACACCTTTAGATGTGAAATGAAGTTTTTGACTAATAAATTGGCTTTTTTACCCTAGTACTTTTTTGTTTTTGCAAATGTTAAAATGAAAAAACTTACATGCCAACTAGCAATAGCTCTACACAAGAAAACAAGTGAATTCAAAGCCCCTGATGGGTTTGCTTTAACCTGCAAATCAACCACACATAAGTTTAATTCCTGCTTTAAAAATCAAAATTAAATAAAAAAGTTTCACATTACCATTGCGCATAGACCACGAAAAGCATCCTCCTTTTCAATATCATCCCTAATCCTGTCAAAAATAAGAAAAAACAAAAACCAATAAAAAAAACTCAAATTATGAAAATATATATGCAAGGTGTACTGTCAGAAAATTAAAATAAAAACAAAAGGAAATAAAAAGTTCAAAAATATGAAATTTTAAACGCAAGGCGTACAGTAAATAATAATTCAAATATACTTACATAGCTAACGCGATACACCATGATTGCATAAAATGCTCCATGTGGGGTGATACAAGCTCAGGGCAAACTGAGGCGAGTCTACCCAGAGTGATAGCACTATTTTCAATGAGTGACTTATTGAGTCCCTATACGCCATTAAGAAAAATAAACACCACATTTTTCTATAATACCAAAAAAAAAATTAATTATTAATTACCTCTGCATGTTGTAGGATTGGAACTAAGGATGAAATTACAGTCATCACCACAGGAGAAATTTCTTGATTAACCTGAAGCATTCATTTATGAAAGAAAGTTAATAACTTTTTAACAAAAAGTAATACGGGTCAACTAGAGAAAAGACAACGCACTTTAATTGCTAATTCTCCAATAGCCCAGCAAGCATTATTTGCCACAGAGATGGTTTCCTTCAGTTTCGGTGTATTCTGCAAAATTTGTAAATTTGTATTTATTTATAATATAAGAAGAATAGTAAGCTTTAAATAAAAGAGTATGATGTCATCATACCAGTTGCTTGGCAGCCACGTCAAGAAACTCGGGTAAGTGAGGGCGCAAATGAACTGGACACACCTGATAAGCAGAACACAAAAAATTTATTTGGTAATATATATGTTTGAAACTAGGGTTTACTGTAATTGTTGATTATATAACTAATAAATCTAGTAAAGAAAAGCATATAAACACATAACCACCCTTGCATGACATCGCACAAGTAAATCAGAAAATGTTGCTCAAATGAAAGTTTGATAAGATCAGCTGTAAATTACCAACTTACCCTTGCCAGATCCCCAAGTAATGCAAATGCACTTTGACGAATATCAGCACCATCATCCATGCAACATTGCAGAAGGAGGTCCCTTAAATTACTTTGAGCTACCTGTAAAGAAATTCAATTATAAATATGAAGTCAAGTGATTAAATGCCCTGTAAACTGCATAAATTTTTCTTAATTGTAGCGTGTTGAATTTGAAAAAAAAAAAAATAATAATATACAAAAAATAAATACCAGACTCTCTATTCCGCTACCAAGACCTTCGATCAGTCCGGAGAGAAGATCCAGTGAACAAACAACAAATTCTTTGTCAAATTGAACCCCAGCTGAAACAGGATCAACCTGCACAAATTCACAAAGGTTGTTCATACATGAGGCCAAAACACTAACATGAAACTTATAAGCTAAAGTTAATTAGTAATCACACAAATGGTCACTTTGGTTTGCGGAAATTAACAAGTTTGGGTTTAATGCTTTCAAGTTTGTGACGAGTTTGAGTATTAAAACTCACTTCCGTCAACTTTTTGATAAATGGGTGAAATGACCAAAATACCCTTTGACTGTTTGAATATTCAAAGTCAAAGGATAGTTTGGTCATTTCACCATAATATAACAGAAAAGTTAGCAGTAGTTAGCCATAATATCTAAAATCGTTACAAAACTGAAAGCATAAAACCCGAACCCGTTACTTTAAACCTTTAGTACCCAAACCCGTTATTTTCCGCAAAGCACAAATTATCAGCGTATTAACTCTGTAAAACTATTAACAGTATAAAACATAATTTATTCATAAAACATTTAAAATTTTGCTATCTGAAACCTTGGCAAGTTGTTGTGTCTGAATAATTTCTAGGCATCTCTGAAAAACAGGCTGAGAAAATTGTGAAAATCCACTGCCCAGTGCCTGAAAACAATAAGATTTTTAATTTTATAACAATGATTCTGCGTGAATAAAAATAGGAAAAAAAATATAAATTCAAGTGAACCCAAATAATTATTCTGGGTACCTGTGCTATGGATGTAAAGCACTCCAAAAGGGGGAAAAGGTCTTTGTCTACATTTGAAAGTTGTTGCCACTTTGCAATTAATGGTGGCATCAAAATTTCAAGGTATTTAGGCTACAAATTAAAATGAAACACTTAATCTAAGCTTAGTAAATTAAATAAAAGAAAACTACAAGAAAAGCATAAGAAATAAAAAAAATTCATAAAAATATAAAATAAAATTGACCCACAATTATTATATGCATTACCTGATTCAGATCCCCAGCAACTGCATCTGCTAAAGTACCAATAGCATCATAAACGATTCTGAGATTCCTCCTCTACATACCATTAAGCAAAAAACAGTTAAAAAACAATTTTAATCATATCTAATGCACTAACTTACTAATTTAGAAACTAAATGTTTGGACTAAAAAATGTTCTGAAAATTTTAGACAAAAAAAAAAGAAAAATTTTGTAGTCAACCAACTATTTTGCCACTTAGAATCAACCTGGTATTTCCCATATGCGCACATTAGGTGCTGCAAAATGACCTCCAAACGTGGTGCCAAAAGATCAGCAGCTTCCTGAAATTATAATGGCAAATATATGTGTTTTTCTTTGCAGAAAATATTATTTTATTACTTTTAAACAAGAACCTCTTCAAGAGTTGCAAATGCAGAGCAAGCAGCCTCCTGCACACGCTTGTTATCATCCAAAATTCTTCTCAAAAGACCTGTGAGAATCTTTTCAAACTGTTCATGTCCCTCTCGGTGGCCAGCGCCCTGTATTAGTTAATAATGTAAATTAGTATAATTAGACGGATCTTGATGTAAATGTGGTACTTATATACTCTCAGTTAATCAATATACCCTGAAACACAAATAGATAATAATTCCTGTCAGTTTTATTTATTTATTTTCTTTCACAGCAGCCACTATTACTCGTTTCTTCACACAACTTCTGAGGAATGGGATGAAGGAAAACGAGACATATTGGTTCTTATCACCTAATATAACCTTTAACCAATATTCTTCATGTTCCTCAACTCAAACAGATGCAGAATCCTCTTTATGTTCAAAAGAATTGTCATTATAACAATGTTTACTTTGAATTTCATTCCACTTTTTTTGCTCTCAAGGACAAGGACATGCATTCTATCCTCCTCACGGGTCCAAGTGACGGTGGACTCTATTCAATGCAGCAAAACCATTTTCCAAAGTTGCCTTTTCTACCTCTCATGCATCTATTACCATATGGCATCAATGCTTAGGGCATCCACACCATCAACTTTTTCAAACTATGTCATCTAAGTACTGTTTACCTATTTCTAATAAGACATTTGATTTGCATTATAATGCTTGTTAATCCTCAAAACTTAATTTGTTATCTTCTGATTACAAAAGCACTAATATTCTAGATTTAAGTTTTTGTGATGTTGATAGCATCCCAATACAAGTGTACACCAGGAGGAACAAACGGGCCAAACAAAATAACTTGGCTAATCTGGAACACTTCTAGTTAGTATTTGTGAGTTGGCTGGACCCACTAGGTCAAGCTAATTCAAATTACAACCCGACGGGAGTGATTAATGACAACAATTCAGTTCCAGCAATCAAATAGGAACTGTTCCAACTGCCGATAATATTACTAGCAAGCTTGTGTCTTTTGTTTTATGTTGTTGAAGTTTAATCTGTTTCTTTGTAATCGGAGACCCAGACCCTCTCGAGTCAGACCAGTGTTTGTTGTTTTAATTTAATCAAAAGCTTGCTTTATCGTTAGATCTATTAGATGTTTAGGGACCCGCGCACCAGTCACCTCTTTTGATTGCAACAATTATTTCCTATGATGTGTTGATCATTTTTCCAAATTTATGCCGTCGTTTAAACGTTTTGTTCAATTTTCAACAAAAAAAAAGTGTGTTTAAACAGATTGTGAGGGGGTGAGTTTAGAAATCTTTCTCAATTTTTCTCCTCCATTGGCATCATCCACCGTCTTTCTGTCCTCACACCAGTGAACAAAATGGTGTAGCTTAAAGACGTCATCGATGCATTGCCGAGACTGGTCTTACTCTTCTGGCTCAATCTAATGTCTCAACACATTTCTAGCACTTTGCCTATGACACAACAGTTTATCTCATCAACCATATGTCATCCATACCAACTTCGTCATTTCTCCTTTTGAACTTGTGTTCAAACGCAAATCCATTTTTTCCTTTCTACAGGTTTTTGGGTGCCTATATTATCCTCACTTATGCCCGAACAATTCCAACAAGATGGATTTTTGTTCCACTCCCTTGTTGTCACGAATCATTGGTCTCTCAGACAGCTTGATCTACAAAACGCTTTCTTGCATGGTGATTTGAAGGAAACGGTATACTTACAGGCTACAGCAGCCTGGCTTTATGAATCCAACTAATCATGAAAATGTATGCTTACTTCATAAGTCTTTATATGGCCTCAAACAAGCCCTTAGGGCCTGGTTCCAACGGTTAGCTCTGGGTTTTACGGGCTCTAAAACGGATCCCTCTCTCTATTTACTCTACTAATGGTTTTTGTTATACATGCTTGTTTATATCGATGACATTATTCTGACAGGTAACAACAACCAAGCTATTGAACAGGTGGTGCAAAGTTTAGGTTGCTCTTTTGCGGTTCAAGACATGGGCCACTTGTCGTATTTTCTAGGCATTGAGGTTGCGCATAAAGGAGACAACATCATCCTCTCACAACGAAAATACATACACAACCTGGTACATCAAACTAACGTATCTCATTCCAAACCGGTCCCCTCCTTGTACTCCTACTGCTAACTTAACACTTAGTGATAGCGACCCATCTAAGGAGCCGGTCAAATATCAACAGGTTGTCGGTGCTTTAAAGTTATGTCACGTTATCTCGGCCCCACATTACCTTTGCAGTTAATAAAGTCTGCCAAGGAATATTATCAGTTCAATTCATCTCAACAGACGATCAGATAGCTGATTTATTTACAAAGTTGTCTTCTCAACAATTTCTTTCTTGAAGTCCAAGCTAAGAGTCAATACCCGACCTTAGCTTGAGGAGGAATATTAGAAAATAATATATATTAGTATAATTAGAAGGATCTTGATGTAAATGTGGTATTTATATATATATCTTGCATATTCTCATTTCAATGAATATACGAATATTATTTTACTAAAATTAACGCCCTAAAAAAATATATATATTAAATATTTACAGCTGATTCATGAATAATATTCCACATCAGGAGAAGTTTGAAAATAATAAAGCAAGTAATACTAATATTAGCTAAGTGTGTAAGAATAAATTATAATATTATACCTGGACAATAAATTTGCTAAAGCGTGAAAGTGTCCAACAAGAAATGCTTCGTATTAATGGAAACTTATCATCCAAAAGGGGAATGAGAAAGGTTACAATCTGACAAAAAAAAAGGTATAAATTTAACTTCAAGAGAACATTATGCAACGAAAATTACACTTATGGTCCCCGTGGTTGGACAAAGTAACAAGTTTTGGTACTAATGTTTAAAAGCAATAAGTTTGTAACAAGTTTGTGTGTCAAGGGTAACTTTATCTAACTTTTCCGTCAAAGAGTATTGTGATCATTACAACATAATTTAATGAAAACTTAACAGAGGTTACCTTAATACCGAAACTCGGTACAGAACTGAAAGCACAAACCCAAAACTTGTTGCTTTTTTTGTTTAGTACCCAAACATGTTACTTGACTTAAACATAGGGACTATCTATGCAATTAACTCCAAAATATAACAATAATACTGGGTATAAAACATCAACATCAGGTAATTATATTTATAAGCGCAAGATAATAAACCTCTGACAAATGAGGATAAAGACCATTGATGCAACCCTCAGCTATCGCACCAAGAGCTAAAACAGCAGCTTCCCTCTCTTTCCAACTTGCATCATCTAATAAAGATAATTTGGACTGCACAGACCATAACTTACATGATTTCTCATAAAAAAGAAAAATACAAATACAAATACAAAGAAATAGTGCATATAGAGAACTACTTTATATCTTCTAGAATTAGACAATTACCTCGACAAAAGGCATTAAAGTTGGAAGAATCTCATCACCAAACACATTAGAGATAATATCCAATGCAGCAGCACTGCATTTTCTGAGGTTCCATATATTCACTATGTCATCATCCTGCAAATAATAATAATATGAAATTTATTATTACAATAATAACAATCTAAATGTGAGTAAAACAATTTAGGATGTTGTAAGTGTTATAGATGGACTTTTAGCGACTTTCAACCCCATCGGCTCAGTCGTCGTTTAGTGAATATTTTTAGTTTTAATAATCAGATGGTTCCTGTGGTTCGGGCAAAGTAACTGGTTTGGGTATTAAGGTTTAAAAGTAACAGGTTTGAGTTTGTGTTTTTCAGTTTTGTAAAGAGTTGGGATATTATGGCTAACTTCAGGGGGGAAGCGATCAAAATGCTCTTTGATCAAAGGGTATTTTGGTCATTTCAACCTAATTCAACGAAAAAAGTTAACGAAAACTAGCCTTAATACCCAAACTTGTTACGAAAATGAAAGCACAAACCCCAAACCTGTTACATTTTTTTCTTAGTACCAAACTTATTACTTTACCCAAACCATAGGTTTCAACTATATAATTAACATATATTTTATTTTATAAGTTTTACAAAATAGACAAAAGTAGAACAAAAAATGGGTCAATTATTTAAAAAATATGGAATAAAACTGCCACCTCTGAGCTTATTTGTCAAAATAAATTACTCTTAAACAAAAATATATCTGAAACATACATCATCTTCAGCATCATCTGATCCATGAAAACGTGACGAATGGAAACGTGGCTTTAAATCCTGCATAACTAATAAAATATAAGAAACTTGTTCACGGGCAATATGTTTAAATTTGATCCTAAAGAGTTCTAATTAGAGATAGAAACCAGAACCTGATCCCTATCTGGAAGCGAACCGTCCTCCTGCAATCAAAATTTGTAGTTAAAATCTGCAATTATTCATATAAAAAAATAAAAGATGAAAAATAGAAAAGTTGACCTCTGCATCTAGTAGTGACTCATCATCATCTGCATAAGCCATGTTTGACAGCAAAACCTACCATATAGGCGTAAAATAAGACAAACTAATAGAAAAAAATATATATATTAAAATATTACAAATAATGAAAGATGACACACTGGAATCAAACGTGGCAAGAATGCTCTTAAAATCTCAGGTGGTAATGGTGCTTCACAATATGCAGACCTACAAATCAAAATTTAAAAAGGTAAGATGGAAGTATAAACTAATAAAAGTCAAAGAGCCATATAAAAGAATATAGAAGCACATTCCTTTTACAATAAAAGGAAGCAATGGCACAAATTTTTTGGATTTTTCCATTAATCCTCAAATTATAGATAGATATATGTGAATTCATTCATAAAACTAGCATTAAATGGAACTGTAAGAAGGAATGTATTCAAACATTAAAACATTTATTAAAAACACACATGTTGTATGTAGAGAAAGGTTCATTGGGGAACCATAAAAAAAGAGGGAACTGGGGAACACTTGTCGGCCGTTGATTATTTTTGTACTAGATTTTTTTTGGTACTAGATTTTTTTGTACTGTATTTTTTTTTTGTACTGGAACTTTTTTTTTGTACTGGGTTTTTTTTGTAATGGATTTATTTTTGTACTAAAGATCAACGGTCCACAAGTGTTTCCTAGTTCCCCCCTTTTTTTATGATTATGAACCTTCCTCGTTGTATGTATTCATAAAAATAGCACTACATGGAATTGTAAGCAGGAATGTATTCAAACATTAAATCATTTATTAAAAACACACATGTTGTGCCAATAGAATTAAATGTTTAATCAACCTTCAGTGACAAGTACTTTATGGTAAGTGCTCTATGAAAGATTTCTAGCTTAACCGTCTTACCTATTTTACCAAATTAATGGTTGACAATAGTAAAAATATATTACCTAATAAATTCATCATTGCAAGATATAAGAATGATCTCAAATTATTCAAACCTAAGCTAAATAAAATGTATCTAACATAAAGCAAATGAAAAATCAAGAATTTGGCATATAGTATATGTTTTCCTTTGTTGAAACGTAGAATAAACGTTACATAAATGATGTTTAACATAACAAAGCAATAGAAGTTTAGAGGGCATAAATTAATAATAGTGACAAAAAAGGGTTACCAAAATTCACAGGCTTCAAGTGAAACTTCATCATCAGGGCCGTTGTTCACTTGTAGCATGTATTCAATTACATTATGCAAATGCGGCTGCAAGCACAAAAGTATGTTAAACAGTAAAAGACATGTTTAATTTATAAATAAGGAAAATTAATATGTTGGTTGGACTAATGATGCAATACAAATACAGCAAGATGTATAAAGTTGAATTATGAAAAATGAAAAAACATATATATTTAATTAAGACAAACCCCACCTCGAGGAAAGAAGGACGAACTTCAATTAGCTGAACAAAAGCCGAACAAACCTATCCACAAATGAGAAATTATTATTAATGATTATAAGCAGGACTCAAACGAATGCAATTTCTAATAAAGCATAATACAAATAACCATAAAATCTTAAATTGCAGAACTGTTAATAGGAAACAAAAAATGGGTTCTGGTGCACAAAATTGCGGGTGATCCACAAACATTCATGAAATAGATAGCACAAAAATAGATTAAAAATATTATGATAAAAACATTACTAAATATTAAAAAGAAAAGGTTAAAACTTGAAATGTTAAAGAGGTAGCAAATAATTACCAATTTTCGTACTTCTGGTGACGGATCATTAGCAAGAACAAACAAACCTTGCAGGTATGTATCCATAGACATATATAAAACCTGTAGAAAGTAACGCCTTTTTTTTAGTATTTACTGCAGTGAAATGTATAGTTACTTAGTAAAATATATTACTACTTACGGGTGGCATCAACATAATGTACTGATTTAGAGAACCCAGTGCAAGCTTTCTAAGAGTGGCATTTGGAGATTGAAATAACTGTTCAGAAAAAAAAGAAAAAAAAAAAAAACAGCATTACTTAAGAGTTAAGATCATGCGATAGTAGAGTGGTGATTGTTCATATATTCAGCATATGGTAACTTAAGAACTTTGTAAAAAACAATAATACATGTATATATATATATATATATATATATATATATATATATATCATAGTAAGAAGAAGATAATGTTACCTGGAGTAATCTTGGGAGAAATATATCAATGGGCCTATCAGATGATCCAGGACTTTCTTCATCCAGAACTTGAGGAATATCCTCACAAATCTGTGTTTTACAGTAGCTTCACTGAGTAAGTCAATAATCCTTGAGATTATTAGATATATTTATCATGAGTACACTTACCATGCATATGCTCAATGTACCGTTTTTAAGCATGTTTGTTGCAGTTCATTAACAAAACCACTCTAATGTTTGTATATATGTTTGCATTGCTTTATGTAGAGATTATTTTTTTTTAAATTAGTAGTGCCACATCTCAAACCAGGATACTATTAAGAACTTTTGACTTGGAATTCTATTTACTTGCAACCACTTGCAGGTTTCAATTTAAAATTTTCTCTTGCTATTTAATAAATTTTATTTAGTATTCTCCTTTTAGTTAATTGGTTCTAAAACTTCTTTATAATAATTTAGTGATCAAACCCTCAAACAATAAAAAATACCATTCCAACTTTTCACATTCAAAGATGAATTAAACAAAAGAAACACGAATCAAATGTACAAAACCTTCTAGGAAGAAACATTCAACACTAAGATAACATATATCAAAATAAAAAACTATACATACCTATATATATGGTATGAGCTTATGAGGTTAGGCTAAAAGGATAAAAAGGGTAGAAGGATTCTCAAACACTTACAAAGCCGGGTTAAACGAACTCCGATTAAGCTCATTCAGGCGGCGTTGGAACCTTCTTGCCGAACTCTATGATCTTAGTTCTTTGCTTTTAAGGTTTGGCTTTAGGGTTTAGATTTAGGATTTAGGGTTTAGTTTTAAGGTATTTGCTTTAGGGTTTAGACTTTAAAGTGCTTTAGGGTTTAGACTTTAAAGTGCTTTAGGGTTTAAGGTTAGCTTTTAGGGTTTAGCTTTTAACTTTTAGTTTTAGGGATTAAGATTTGGGGTTTAGGTATTGGGCTTAGTTTGGCGAGCCGGTTCCAACGCCACCGGAATGAGCTCAATCAAAGTTCGTTTGACATCCTTTTTACAATTTTCATCCATTTAGAATATCCTCACCCTATATATATATATGATTAAAATAAGAAACTAATTTAAAAAAATTACCTTGGACAAAGCATCCATAGCACCTTCCATATGAACCGAGTCATTACTATCCAAACACTTAACAAGCGTATGCAGCAACTCAGGCCAACTTAAAACACCTCCAATTTGAACAACAACACTAATTATTGTTCCTGAAGTAGATCTGATTTGTCTATCTGTTGATCCTAAGCATGGTAAAAGCTCTGCTTTTATGTATTCCTGATTTGTTGGAGGCATTGTTTTGAACGCGGTTTTTAAATTATTTTTCAGAAGCAATCCAGCTGCTTGTCGGACCTCCACTGGCTTACCCTGTAAATCAACGATATCATAACCAAACAACATGCGTACACGTACATAAATATCAATAATATCGTATCAACAAACTAATGTGAAAGAAAGATGAAAAATAAAAAGAAAATATATAGCTGTTTTTGTGAATAACAAGCAATTGCTTCTTTAAAATTATAAAGTGCACATGAGAGGATATTATACAAGATATGTAGATTGCTGTTTGTGCCACCATAATAACTAAAAACAGTGATTATGTGTGTAGAAATACATGAATTTCTTCACCATGATTTGGAAATCAGGTACGTGATAGAGATTCAATTACTTAATTCTCTACACCAAAATAATTTGTTTGAACTTTGAAAAAGCTAAAAAAGTTTAGTTAAAACCTGGGTTAGTATTTAACAAGTAGAAAACATGTACTTTTACTAGATTACCATAGTCATCTGTTAATAAAAGTTTTTAACATGAACTTCTCATTCGCAATAAACATCAAGAATTCTCTACTAATCATACAATCGAAAGAGTAAAGACCACCAAAAGGTGAATCCACTAGACCCATATATTTAGCAATTAAACTCACCAACTAAATAAGTTTTTTTACTCAACATAAAAACTTTTGATCGACCGTACTTAATTCCCAGACAAGATAAACTGGCTGATAAGATTCATTTTATCTTTGACATCAATATATAGAAGAAAAAGCTATCTAATATATATTTTTATTGGAACTTGTTAGAGAGAAACTCCCAAATCTTACAACAAAACTTCATAATAGCTTGTGTTCAACAACTTCTTATAGCTGTATTGCTATAATCAACTCCTAGAAGCTAAAAGTTTGTATCAAGAAAAAACAGATGATTAATAGCCTCCTAAATTAACAAATTCAACAAACCCAAATGAAAAGAATTTAAAAACTTATTTATAACCATAATATGAACCATCAAATGCTTGGAGTCTATTTTTACACCATGTTCAGTTGTTGCATTTTCAAAATATGATGACCAATAGCTCTATGGTCCTCCTAAATTTTTAAAACAAGTAACAAGAACTAAAAGCAAAAACATATCAACTGGCTCAAAAATTCTGTTTTTCTAAGTTCTAAACATACAAATATGAAAAACAATTGAAACTTATGCAGCTTCAATAAAGCCTTTTGCTAACAATGACTTATTTTAAAAATGTTCAAGAACAATTAACTTAAGCTAGGGTGTGTAAGCTATAAAAGAACAGATAAGTATAGAAGCCATTCATCTAGAGTTTCCAGTCACTTGAAATCTCTCTTTTTGCTACAAATATCAGTTCTTCAAATGATACATTCAAAGATCAACGCATTAATTTTTAATCAACACAACCCTATCAGATCGCAATTGAGTTGTACAGACACAAACTAGTTACTATAATCTAAACTTCAACGCACACAAAGTCATCCAATTAGGAAACACAAATATCATATACAATTGAATGCATCAATCAAAAACCCCGCTATATGATTAACTGGACCCCACACATGAGGTCTCTATGATGAACTAAAAGCACAGAAACATAAGTTAACAGCATTAAACCTAATCAGATTCTGGCATACCACCGATCAAATCCCCGCCCCCCC
>WOUH02000017.1:2935234-2948265 GCA_009936405.2 Stevia rebaudiana
GGGGGGGGGGGGGGGGGGGTGGGGGGTGGCGGCGGGGGGTGGTGGTGGGTGGGGGGGGGTGGTAGTCGGTGCTACAGTTAGTGGTAGTAGATAACACATTCCAATAAAATTCTCCAAAATTCTTTGGAGCATGGAAGATTTTTGAATTTCATCAAGTGTGGGATTTGGTTGGAATTCATTTCAATTCCAATTCCTTTTCATAGCCAACCAAACACAACAATTGATGGAATTCAAATTCCAAATCCCTTCAATTTCATTAAATTTCGTCCAACCAAAGGGGCTTTTAAGGTTTCAATTAGGGATGGTACCGTTGTTTAGTTTATTGGGAAACAAGGTTCGCTAGTTAATTGCTGTTTTTAGGTCCATTTTGGTTATTAAATCAATCAAACATGAATAAAATGATACAATGTTAATTTGCAATAAGAATGAGAGATGGAAAAGGTAAGCAATATAATAACTACAAGAAAATGTAACTTAAGTTTTTGGATTTATAAACAAAAAATATTTAATATGAAGGTTGGTTTTGTTGTTATCTCGACTTTGTTATTTGTCCAGTAACCAAAGTTGGAACAACAAAACATGTATAATATTTGTAATGTCAACGAGCTTATAGGAGTATAGATTCATTTCAATCCAAGTAAAACTAGTTTTTGGAAGTTTTTTAAGCATAATGTTTTTGCAAACGTAGAACTTCTTCCTCTCATAATTGTTAATGATTCCACAAACTTATGTTAGAAAAATTTGTAGTATATGAAATGTGTTCCAATGAGAGACTTTGTCACATTGGATCCTTCTTACTAATCAATATAGTCTTTTTATTTATGTTGTTTCTTTATTGAGAGTTCATGACTTTGTTTATTGTTACATGATGGAAACTTCTCATAAACATTTTTGGAAATACTGTAACTTTTGAAGAACAAAAAGTAAGGAAAAGTTTATGCCAAATGAAATAGCTCTAACAAACTCAAACCTATAAAAACAAGATATCAACTATCATTCGAGTTGTTTTAGGGTTTATATAACACTAATACAACAAACAATCTTAACCTGATATCGGTCAATGTTGGTCAAAGTATAGATGAGTTGGGGGTGAGTCCACTACGCGTTCTAACTCTGTCTATGATCATCTGTCTTCCAGATAAATCTTCTTCGTAACTCACCACCTGTCATTATTACGTCATGACTTTATACAAATTTGAATTAAAAATTTAAAACACAACAATATTAATCAGGTTTTGGGTTGTCACGTCTAGCAATTTTGATAAACAAGTCGTGTTCAGATTAAGCGGTTCATGTTTGGGTTGTGACCAGTTTAACACGTTTAATTATTATGAACCATTTAGCCCATTTACAAGTTTTGGTTACAACCAGCTAACCCGACACGACTATAATCCCTATGGAAACACGTTAAATAACAAAATCATATAAAAGAGTTGGCTAATGATTAGATGAGTCAAATGGGGCAGGTCAAAGTTGCTAACAAGTAATCAGATGATTACAGCTTCCTGAATAGTTTTATTAAACTATATTCTAATTATAATTATTATTATTTAAATAATAAAGTTTTGTAAACATTTAAGTATTTATAATTTAAATTTGAGGAAGTGAACCTGAGATTCTGTTTGTGTTTCACTAAAACCTTCGTAAATGCCGGCATTCACTTCTCCGCCAGGTTTACTGATGTCATCCTTTTCATTAGACCTGAAAAATTAATAACAAACAAGAAAAGAAATATCAAAAAAATAATCCAAAACTAATAAAAAGATAAATTAATATGTCAATTCACCTCTTTGTCCAGTGCTTTGACAACCCAAATGCTGAATGAGGATCCTCATTATGAAGATCTGCCCCGAGTCTTGAACAATCAGATGCAAACACCTGCTAAATTGCACAAAAAAAAAATTATAAATTTAGTTCATATTCCCATATAAAAATTATTAAAAGATGAAAGAATAAGATTTTTTAACTGATATTGGATATAACATAGCATTTATAGTCAAGTTTTTAACACACCAATTATTTACAAAAAAAAAAATGGATAGACTTGTAGAAAATATCTGTTTTGACACGTTATACCCAACCGACCCGATTTGCCATAACTAATTAAATATCAGAACAATAAAATATTCAAACATTAAGTGATACCTCAGGACCACTCTTATCGGTTGCTGTTCTATCTGGTGACATCTGATCATGAATCTAAAAACAAACCATAATATTAACAAGCCATTCACAACAACCACAATCATATTATGTATTTATTTTATAGAAATATTTACATAATATAAGAAATTTTTCAATCTCGGCTAAAGAGAAATTTATCAAGCTTGGGCTCAGCTTGCTTATTAAGTAATCATTTTATATAAATTGTTGCATAATTAACTTCATATAAATTTATAAATATACTTCTTATTTATAGCATAATATATGTTATTTAACTACTTTTATCATAATATTAGACAAAAAAAATAAATAACAATTTACATTAATATATATTAATCAGATTAAATAGAATTTTTATGAATAAAAACAAGCGCGTTTAAGCTTGGATTGATTCGAACTTTTAATGAGCCAATCCCGAGTAGTTCACCAGCCAGCTTGACTTGTTTACACCTCTAGTCAACACAAGAAACCAATCTTATTATTTTTTTTACCTTGCTTGTTTGTTCTAACAAATCCTCAATAGCAGATGCAACATCAGGGACAGATTTGGAAACTTCTCCACCATTTTCAATAACTATATTTTCAGTAATTATATTCTTGCAGATAGGATTTGTGGGAGCTGATTTAAAAAATAGTTGACTTTTCATGTTGCCATCTTCAGATAACCTTGGTTTTTTACTGCACACGGTTGAATCTTTGACCTGTTTTCTTATGCTGCTTCTGTTATTAATCCGGGTATTATTGGTTACGGGATCTTGAGATTGACTTGCAAGTTGAGGCTCACCGGTTGCGGAAACCATTCGAACCCCTTGAGTTGGATACTGGCTCACGGTGCACATTCCTGCTTCGCGTTCACTCGCAGTTGCTTCTTTTGGCAGAAATTGACTCGAATCAACAATTTTGTTCTGTTAGCAGATGGATTTTTTTGGTGAGCATATAAGCTAGCTAAATGGGTCAGGGAAATGATTAAATTAATATGTGTGGGTCAAAATGGGCTGACCCACAAACACTTTTATGTCTTCGGGTTCGAATTTGTTAAGTAAATTTTTCTACATAAAATAATGAGCTAACTACACATATGGTCGGTTTGGGTATTGAGGGTTTAAAGTAACAGGTTTGGGCTTTATGCTTATAATATTGTCACGACTTTGGGTATTAAGGCTTGTTAACTTTTTCATTAAATCAAAGTGAATGACCAAAATATTCTTTGGACTTTTTAAATAGTCAAAGTCAAAGGGTATTTTGGTCTTTTCACCTTGATTTTATGATAAAGTTAACGGAAATGAGCCTTAACACCAAAACTTGTTACAAACTGAAAGCATAAAACCAAACATGTAATTTCAAACCCTAAGTACTCAAACCTGTTACTTTCTGCATACCAGGGAAACCTTTATCTTAATTAACTCTATGTACACATTTTCATATAAACACTTTTAATTACAACCTCCAGAAGAAACACATAAAAAAATAACCATATACAGACTCGGAATATTAAAAAGAAAATTAAGAGCAAACCTGTTTAACACACTCCAAAATCCACTCAACTGTAACCGTTTGTATCCCCCATTGACAAGCAGCCTCATATTTTGGACCTTCGGTGAATTTGCATATTAAACAGTTGACCTTTTTGGTCAACTTGTTGATCAATCTTCCTCCAAGAACATGACATAAATTTCTCAATAATTCTTTATCCTTTTCCTCATATTGAGATACACAAAAGGTAAGCCCAATAAATCCAGATAAAGGAATATTGCACTGAAGTGGAGAAAAGAGAATGTGACTGCTAACATCAAGCAAGTGTCCATCCTTTACCATAAAATGTTAAAACTTTAATTAGTGATGGTATATTTAAACTTCATTAGATAAATTATGTCTTATATAGACACTTTTAACAATTGTCAGTCTTGTTAAAACTTAAAATCTGGATTCAATCGGTGATTAATCGGTAATCGGTGGTTCACCTTGCGATTTCACCTCATCAGCCATAAAATCAGTAGGCGGTAAAAACTGACCAAAAATTGGTCAAGATCGGTTAAAAGTGGTCAAAATTGGTCAAACCCAAGCCGATTAATCCTAGTTAATGTTGGAAACTTATGTATGAGGTTAACATAAGTCGAATGGGTCATATGTAACATAACCAACGTATTTATGTTAAGTTGTAAGTATGGGTCAACGAGCGGGTCAAATGTTAGTTAAAATGACCTGTGGATATGGTAGTTATGGTATTTAACTTAAGCGACAAGTAACAATTAAATAACCACCAAAACAGTAACAGTCATTTGTAAAGTAGTTGAATTTGATCAAATGTGAATGCAGTTTATCTGTTGTGTCAATTTCATTCACTGCAATACACGTATTTCATTCTTGTTCATAACTTTGCATTATTACAATCCAATAATTAATCCGAATTAATCGCTAGACGGTACCCCACAGCCTGACTAGCGCGTAGCAGTTTTTACAACACTGACAATTGTATAAAATTAAATGTATACAATTGAATGTAATATTTAAATACCTGTAGACATGATCGAATCCAGTGAGAGGATACATTAGTAACACCAGTAACTCGTGTTGGACTGCATAAAACGCCATGAGATTCAATCGTGTAATTTACATTTTTCGCGGTTAAAGAATTCACCACCTCACCACCCCCTTCATGAATCCAATCAATAATTTCACCTCTCTGAACATTTAACCAAACAAATTAACAGGAATAGTTAAATAGGAAAGAAAATATACCATTTGTATAAGTAAAAAAATTCAAGGGCTTTCAATAAAATAAATTAATAAATCATTAGCAGAAAATAAGTTATATCAAGAACACAGATTTGAACAAATTAATTCCATTTTTAAGGGGGCATATTTGTCACTTCTTTTTCATCCTTCTCATCTTCTTCTTTTCGAAAACTTGATAGTTATAAAGCTGGATTTTGGGTTTGTACTTTTTTGTTTTCATTTGGTTTCAGTAATCAAACAGGTAATAAAAACACTAAGAGTTAAAAACATTTAAAAATATTTTGGCTTTTTCAACATGAAAAATAAATTTTAAAGGGAAGAAAAGCTAGCATACTTGAACTTCTGGAAAAGAACTTGAAAAGCGAAATGATCGGCCTACAAATACACTTGAATTTTTATCTTGACTTTTTATAACACGCTGCTTTTTCAGTTGACCCTCACTCAAGCTGCCAATATAAGAAAACTTGTGGTGGTTAACTTTTATAAAACAAATCTTACACGAGAATACTTTTGTGTTTGTTATAATTTGGGGACATCATAAAACAAAGATTTAAATACCTTTGGGGTGGATCATTTGGCAAAGTTGGTTGAATGTTTGAAGGATTCACTTGTTTCAGACCAGATATGCCACTTACAGATCCCTTACTATAGGATATAGAATCTACAAATCAGTAATCGCAGTTAGTGAGCAAAGATATTAAAAAAAATAGTTAATTAGACAGATGATTCTTGTGGTTTGGGGAAAATAACAAGTTTGAGGTTTGTGCTTTCAGTTTTGTAAAGGTGTTTGGACATTAAAGCTAAGTTCCGTTTACTTTTGTGTTAAATTAGGATAAAATGACCAAAATACCCTTTGACAAAACTTGGGTATCAAGGCTTACTTTCGTAATCATTTCTATTAAAACAGAAATGAACAAAATACCCTTTGACTTTTCACCCTTTGAACTTGAGTATTCAAAAAGTCAAAGGCTATTTTGGTCGTTTCACCCTAATTTAACAAAAATGTACAGAAGTTAGCCGTAATATCCGAACTTTGTTACTTTTTTTGCTTAGTACCCAAGTTTGTTATTTTAGTCAAACTAGGGGGGACCATCTATGTAATTAAATTTAAAAAAATTAAGAAAATATATCATAAAATGTTAAACCTTTTGGTAGGAGCAAATCATAAGAATGTCTCCTAAGTACAGGAACTTCTTTCTTTTCACGTTCACAATCTTCAAGCCATAAAGTTTTTACCACATTGATAACACCCATTGCAGAAAGGCTTCTTACTTCTTTCTTTTCACTATAATAAACATATTATTTTCCAAATAAGCTTCAGATTATTTCCAGAATTTAAAACTGACTGTTTTGTTGAGACAGAGAAAGTACCAAAAAAAAAAAACTAAAATGCTACAACAATAATAACAAGTGCAATCACATTGAGTCTTGTAATAAATTCTATCAGAAATCAGAATTACATTTTATTATTGAATTAAAGAAATAAATGTGATACAAAAGAAAGAATTCAGACACTGCTATGTAAGCATCAATAAGGCTGTGAATAAATCACCAATGTTTTTTAACATTAACGTAAAACAATTTAATAAAGTATAGAGTAAATTAGGCAGATGGTCCATATGGTTTGTAAAAACTAACAAGTTTGGCTACTGAGGGGTTTAAAGTAACAGGTTTGGGTTTTATTCTTCAAACTCTGTAACGAGTTTTGGTAAAGGCTAACTTCTGTTAATTCTTCCGTTAAAATACAGTGAAATGACCAAGATAACCCTTGATACCCCAAAATTCGTTACAAAACTGAAAGCACAAACCAAAAACTTGCTACTACTAAATTTTAGTACCCAAACCTGTTACTTTGCTCAGACCACAAGGACCATCTATGTAATTAACTTCAAAATATAAGAAACTGATTAGAATGAGAATATATAAATATATATACCTTTCTGAAGGAGTTCCAACAACAATGTGTGTTAATTGTTCGTTGAGAGACATATACCGGGACCCACATCCTCTACGAACCATGTTGACCAATCTACGCATTTCAGAAGCATCAAAACCAACAAGATGAATTTTACAATTTAACAAATACAAATCATTGTCATCAGATTGAGAGTCTTCAGCAACACAAGCATCAATGTTCAAAGAAGTTTTCGTTTGTATGCAAGGTGGCGTATTGTCATCGCTGACACGCGCAGACATATCTGAAATAGATGCCATATTCTGGGAGAGAGTTGTTTCCACGTCAGCATCTACCATCCCATCGCATGAAATTTCTTGGTGGGTCCCACATTCTGAGTTTCTGGTAACCTTTGAGGAAGTTTTTTGACTATTTATGGATGTGACAGGGCTTTTGTTGACAGGATATGATTCCTCATTCAAGCATGCTATTTATCACATTAGATAACTTATTGTCAGATTAGTGTTGTAAAAATCAGGATTAATCGAATTAGAATTTTATAATGTAATTCTTAAAACTCTTAAATATACACCATTTTTTACCGAATCTAATCAACTTTGACCATTTTTACCGATTTTACCCAATTTTGACATTTTTACCGCCTGCCGATTTTATGGCCAATTAGGTGAAACTCCAATGGTACGTCAGATACGAAGTTTAAACGCTAATAACTCATGAAATATAAGTCAAATGTTACCTCTTCTTGCAACAGACTGATTGAACCACGTCCTATTAACAATATGAATGTGACCCCATTTTTTGGCAACCTTGTATTTGTCACCTTCAGGAGCGTGTTAGCAGTTAAGGAACCATAAGTTTTTCAAGAAAATTCTAGAAGAAAGTACTTGGAATAATCCATTATCCACTTAATGTAAGAATAAGATGATGCAAGCAAACAGATCACAATTTATGAAATGGCATATGTAGATACCCAAGTTTATAACTAGAATAAAGAAGCATATAATATCCCAAACTAAATGAGCTACAAAATCCCTTGTCAAGATGGCAATCATTAATGATCAAAAACATGCTTTTCAGTTAAATCTACTGGTATGGAAATTATAAATTAAGGATATATCACAAACTAAATGAGTGGTCTTTTTTGTGAGTTCAGCAGAATATTTGCCTCCATTCTGTAGGACAAGCTTTTCAATCTCCTTCCGCGCATCTATGATAAAAAATAAATAATTATTAAAAAACATGTTAGCAATCAGTTTTGTAAAAATCTTTAGGCGCTAGTTGAGCTATTGGGTATCAACTAGCGACTAATCGGGATTAATTAGTTTGGAATACTTATATGTAATATTTCAAAATCAGATATATACACACATTATTTACTAATTCTAACCAAATTGACGGCTTTTGACCAATTCTGCTCGATTTTTTACCAATTTCTACCGCCTATGTCCGATTAGGTGAAGAGCAAGATATGTGAATTTTAGAAATATCATTAACAGATTTTTTTTAATATTCATAATTTTTTGAGCTAATCAAACCTAAAGGAACTTGAGTGACACTAATTATCAATCCAGAAAATGGAAGAGCTCTGTAAGACTCGTGAGGAACAACACGATGCTCTTTCCAACACTGATGCAACCAACTCTCAGAGACAATTGGTTTCTTCAAAATGTTCAAAGCCCACTGCAAAACATGCAACAAAAACAAATATTATTACTCAAAAATCGTATATAACAACACCTTGAACAAATGGATAAAAGAGATTAGAGTTGAGATATTTGGTCAAGAATCAAGATGGTTGAAAGTAGGGGTGAGCATGGGTTAGGTTGGGTCGGGTTTTGGCTAAAACCAAACCCAAACCCAAACTTCGGGTTTTAGAATTTTTAAACCCAAACCCGTTTGGGTTTTTCGGGTTTGGGTTTTTCGGGTTTCGAGTTGGGTTCGGGTTGGGTTTGGGTATATTTCGGGTTTTTAACTTAAGCAAAAAACATATATATATAAATGGAAATAGCTCGTGGTCAATTCAAACGATTCAAAAGAACCAAAACAATTTCAAAACAATCAAAACCAAGAAAATATATGTTTATAGTGCATAACAAAAAACATGTCTTGAAACTAGCTTTGGCTACAAGTTTGTGATGAGAACGAGCTGCCGAAGTCGTGAATCATGCGATGGAAGTCTGGAAATTAGAAAAACCCTAGAATGTGGATGGTATCTAATCGAATGAAGTATACGACATTTCGACGTTATAGAGTTTAGTCGTATAATTAAAGGGAAATTGAAATAATGAGATTAAAAAAATAAAATATAAAAAATACATATATAGATTATTGGGTTGGGTTTAGTGTAATGCTCATATATATATATATGTATATATATATATTTAGCGGTTAAAATACATATAAGAATATTCGTACACAATGTAGGATGCGATTTCATCCATCGGATCGTTTTAATGAAGGGTCCTGATTCACGCGGTGTCAAAACTATAATATTCGCAATTTAAACAATGTCCGGAAATAAGAAAAAGGGCATAAGCGTCATTAACGTAATTACGGACTCGGAGCTAAAATCACGAACCGCCCTGTGTGAAAAATACGGACCACCAAAATCTAGACATAAATTACGGACCAAATTGAATAATCACGGACCACGACCAAAAATACACTTAAATTACTTACAAAGCATATAATCACATACCACGAAATTATGGACCACATGCATAATCACGGACCACGGCCAAAACACATACATAAAATACGGACCAATGGTAGAATCACGTACCAAAAAATTACGGATCACGTTAATAAAATAGAAAAAAATCATATTAATACTATACTCGAATTAAAGATAATAAAATGATCTATTCAATGGTGTAATTTTTTTATAAAAATATTGAAACGTAAAAAAGTTATTCGGTTTAAAAAAAAGGGAAAGTTTGTTTATTTACGGGAAGTTTCAACGAAATGTGGTTCACGTTTTTACCTTTTATCTTTCTACACGTGTCATCATCTCATTGTATCCTACGCTATGTACGAAAATACATATATTTATTAGATCCGCCTCCTATACATATAAGGGGAAAGTGAGTATGATGTTATACACCTAAGTTAGAGGCGAAACCCATTAAAACGACGTAGTTTCGATTAAAATTAATTAGAACCCTTTTATTTTCCTTTTAATTTACGTCCTTCTTCCTAATTATCCCAAATCACCACGTACACTATTAATGAGATGTCAATAATGCTGATATACTTCATTTGGGTTTCACGTAAGAAAATTCAAATCAATAACAATATAGTAATGCCATTTAATCAAGTTTGTAAATCTGACGGACTTGTAAAAGTCATGGATGATTGGATGGTGGTGCTAAATTGCTAAGATTATTACAATGTAAACATATTCTATCGAAGAGTTTTAGCTTAAAATAATTTAAATATAAAAATTTCACAATAGAAATCACCGTTCAAAAAACATACGATCATTCTTCTTCGAAACTTGAAAAGAGACAAACATAAGTTTAATAATGATTTCGAATGGAATCGAGAAGAGTGTACCCACAATATGAATTAATAGGGAAACAAACTGCATTTGGAATCCATATAATGGTAAAAAAAACCTAATGAAATCGTTGGAGAGGAAATAACGAACAGGGAATTGGATGGACTATTTGGCTGAAAAAAGGAAACAAAACTAATCTTTAATTTATTTAATCAAAACTACCTCGTTTTAATGAGTTTCACATCTAAATTAGGTGCATAACAACTCCATATTCACTTTCTCCTATATACAATTATAATATATTATATAAATATATTCGGGCTTTTCGGGTTTTTCGGGTTTTATAAAACTTAAACCCAAACCCAACCCAAACCCTTCGGGTTTTAGAAAACTCAACCCAAACCCATCGGGTTGGGTTTGGGTTCGTTTTTTTCGGTTGGGTTTTTCGGGTTCTTGCACAGTATTAAAGTAGCTAGTCACCGGATATGTAAAAGCTAGTTGGAAGAGGAGGTATAACAAAATGATAGGATAATGGGTAAGTTTAACACATTAATTTATTCTTCATAATAGTATCAAATAGACAAACTCTTACAAAGCGGGAGATAAGAAAATAACAAACAATACTTCAGCCTAGGAACAATACTTTCACATGTTGATGAACCCTCTACCTTTATTTTGAAAACATTATAAAGACAGCTAAATACTTCAAACTTATTACACTAAACCACTCATTTTCTATCTTCGAAGCAAGTGATTTAAATTCCACAATATAATTCTACGGCACGTTCATCCACGTAACGTGGATCTTTGGACCAAGAGTCAAAAAACTCAAGATGGTCCAACGGCTTGAATTTTGGTGGGTGTTTTTCATCAACTAGTTCTTTTGGTATCTCTGTAATTCCCTTCTTGAATGTAAATAAACCTGTGGAGTATCTATCTTCTTTCCCGTTCATCACTACTCGATGACGACAAGATTTTATTCTTCCGTTGCTCCATACCTAATTACACGGTCACAACTTAACAATAATGTATTTTGAATAAATTTTCAAACAAAATATTGATCTACTACGATAGTGATTGAAAAACCACATGTTGGTCTAATATTTACATGCTTGTAATACTATTGGTCCTATGGGTTAAATTTAGGACCAAAAGTGTTGCAAATGTGCACATTATGGGACCAAAAGTGTTATTTTTTAATCCTATATACCAAAACTGAAATCAATGCAGATCACATGGACCATTAGTGTAATTAATTCTCAGAAAAAAAAAAAGTGGAATTCGTCAAATGAGATTTGTTTTTAATTTAAGTACGTGGCCAATTAAGCAAGACTTTTGTCAAAAAACTTGTTAATGACCTTGAATCAAAAATAGAATACCCGCGTGATCTAATCTTACTTACGTACCATGCAAGCATCACCGGCTAAGATGACAAATGATGATGGAAGGAACTCAACAGGGATCCACTCGTCATCATCCTTTTTTTGAATTTGGAGACCATTCAATTGGTTTTGGCTAAGTATAGTAAAAACACTCCTGTCAGTATGCATGCCATCCACATTGGTCTCGTCTGATTTCTGTGGTCTGTATATGTTCGGTTTAAGAACATATGACATCGTTTCATCAAAGGATTCGTGGTATTTCTCGACTCCATAGCTTTCAAACAACATCCTCCTTACTTGGCTTTCTAGTTTTGATACTACACTTCCATAGGAATGTATAGTTTTACTGAAAAGAGAATGTTAATAACGGGTATCGTGATTGTAAAAAAATAAACACTATACTTTCTTTAAATTCCTTAAGTGTAGATTATTTGAATCCTTAAATTGTGTATATATATATATTTGCCTATTTGGGTCAAACATACATACATTGGGGTGAAACATATATACATTGATAGTGATTGTATGAGTCTTTTAATCTTAACCTTACTTAATTTATCAAATAAGTTTATAGAAACTTTTCGTCTTATTTAAGTTAATGACCCAAAAACATATATGAACTATTATTAAGATAATGAATTATATAATCCAAGCTATTTATTTATTATATCAAAAAGTAATTAATTACCTGAATTGGTCGTTTCCAGAAGGCCACATTAGGTTAGTAAAGCTGTCTATACGGTCATGATCAATCCACGTGCTTTCAAAAACTGGAGAATCATGAGAGTTGGACAAATAGCCACGGAGAGGTTTATCAGAATCATTAATCTTCATTTTGGTTTCTGCGGGGAGATCAAATAGGGTTTTGAAGTTTGCATAAACTTCATTCTTCAAATCTTCAGAAACCACATCAGAAACAATCATGAAACAACCATACTCTTCAAGCGCGTTTCTTACTTTATCGCATGCCAAGATCCAAGATTCCGAACCTGGTTTCAAGTTTTTGAAGTCAATTACAGGAATCTTGGATTTTGTTGAGGAATCCATAATTACTATCTTCAAATTAGGAAAGCAATATATATTGAGATTTTGCGGTGTGAAGAAATTGTGTATTGTTTTCATGCTTTTATAGTGAAAAACTCACCAAGTTTAGCAAACCTTATCTCTACAATATGTGGAAGATAGAATAAGTGGTTGAGTGTTAGGGGCTGTTTGATAAATCTAACTGAGTATGATTTGACTGAGTCAGAAGCTGACCTAGTTAGAAGTTCTGACTGGCTCTGCATCTGACTGAAACTTGGCTGTTTGATTCTGTATCTGACTGACTATGCTGAAT
>WOUH02000017.1:2982480-2999682 GCA_009936405.2 Stevia rebaudiana
CCCCCCCCCCCCCCCCCCCCAAAAAAAAAAAATATTACTTATCAATGCCGCACCCGTCTCCCAAACATACAGCCCCACAGCAACGACTCAACACAACCGCCACCCACCTTAACTCTCCTTATTGTCGAAACAGACCCCCACTACAGCAGCCTGCTTCCCCCACCCAAACTGCTCCCAATCAGGCCTTACACACCAGCCTGAACCACAACCTGTCATCCCATCAACACCTACACCCTCTCATCCCATGCTTACCGGTTCCAAAACAGGTTCTCTCCCACAACCTCTGTTCAATCTACACACCACCACAAAACCTCCCATATCCCCATTTACCCAAATCCCACAATGTGGCCCTATCCGACCCGAACTGGCACTTGGTTATGACCGATGAATACCAAGCTTTTAATGCAAATAACACGTGGTAACTTGTGCCTCGACCAGCGAGTGCTCATATTATTAGGTGCATGTGGCTTTTCCGCCACAAATATCATGTCGATGGTACCCTACAACGAGTCATCGATACAAAGCCCGTTTGGTGGTTAAAGGAAAATCACAACAGACTGGCATTAATTGTGAGGAGACATTTAGTCCGATGGTCAAACCAACCACCATCCGCACTGTTCTAAGTCTCGCCACCTCTCGTTCTTGGCCTATCCATCAGTTGGATGTCAAGAACGCATTTTTACACGGGAACCTTAAGGAGACTGTTTATATGTTTCAACCCCAGGAGTCGTTGACCAAAACAACTCGAATTATGTTTGTTGGTTATAGAAGTCGTTATATGAATTGAAACAGATCCCACGTGCTTGGTATTACAGGTTTGCAGATTATATTCAGAAGTGTGGTTTTCTGTCAAAAAACCAGTGATACTTCTTTATTTGTCTACAAAAAGAGGGCTGACATGGCATATTTATTATTATATGTAGAAGATATTGTTTTGACCGCATCCACTATGCAACTTCTTCTCAC
Source organism: Stevia rebaudiana (assembly GCA_009936405.2). NCBI lineage: Eukaryota > Viridiplantae > Streptophyta > Magnoliopsida > Asterales > Asteraceae > Stevia > Stevia rebaudiana. The sequence goes on from WOUH02000017.1 coordinate 2,983,447, forward strand.
GTTTATTTCTTTACTATCCAAGGAGTTCGCTATGTCTGATCTTGGTTCCTTGCATCATTTCTTGGAAATTCAGGTTACTCATAGGAAAGGTGGTCTTTTTCTTCCTAAAACCTCATATGCTGCTGACATTTTGACTCGAGCCAACATGCAGAATTGCAAACCGTGTGCTACACATGCTGACACTACTTCTAGGTTAAGTGCAACGACCGGTGATCCTTTACCTGATGGCACTCTTATTGGAGTCTTGCGGGTGCTCTACAGTATCTTACTTTCACACGACCAGACATTGCTTATGCAGTTTGGCAGATCTGTTTATTCATGCACTCGCCTCATGAACCACACTTTAACTACATGAAACGGATCTTGCATTATCTTAAAGGCACTATGGATCTTGGTCTTACTATATTACCCTCCAAATCATATTCTCTCACTGCGTACTCTGATGCCGATTAGGGTGGTTGCCCCGACTCTCGACACTCTACATCAGGCTATTGTGTATTTTTAGGGGACAATCTTGTCTCCTGGTTATCTAAGCGTCAAGCTACTATCTCTCGATCTAAGTGTCGAAGCAGAATATCGGGGTGTCGCGAACACGGTTGCCGAAACCAGTTGGCTTTGTAATCTGCTACTTGAGTTACATGTTCCTGTCACTTGAGCCACTGTGATTTACTGTGATAATATCTTGGCTATCTACCTCACCCAAAATCCGGTCCAGCATCAGCGAACTAAGCATGTTGAGATTAATGTTCACTTTGTCCACGAGAAAGTTCGTGTGGGTTATGTCCGTGTTGGGACTCCCAGCTGATTTCCAATATGCTGTCATATTTACTAAGGGACTTTCGCGACGATTATTTGAAAAAATTTCGGTCAAGTCTTTGCCTTCGTCTGGCTACTGCTTCCACTGTGGGGGCGTATTAGCGGATCCCTATATCCGCATATGTTAATATCTTTGTATATATTATATTAGTCATAGATTTGTATTATAATTACTAGTATATATCTCATCCTAAAATAATGGATTGCCTTAGGTTATTTGTACTTTATATACTTGTTTAATATTGAAGGAGGATCATCGAATTATTCTAAATTACAATAACAGATTAACAGAAACTAAACAAATAATCAGATGGAGAATAACTCTTATCTTGCTATTTAAAGAAGTATGCTACTACCCACTTGGCAACTACAAGTTGCAAAGTCTTGAACTACTACTACTAGATACCTTATCTAAACACATATATTATTAACATTATTGTTATTAATATTATCTAACAATACAAAAGTCAAATGTGAGCAAAAAGTGTTTCAGATCAACCTGACCCGGTTCTTTGACCTGTAAACACTTACCAACCCCACCTCTAAAAAAAATTTAGAAAAATTGTATGTAATTAAATCAAATTAGCAATATAACCTTCTCATGACAAGTTTAATAAGGAGTTGTGGACGTTTCGCCTTTGAAGATTTATCCTTGTCCTTAACAGAAGGTGCTTCAGGGGCCTTAAGAACTTCTCTTGTTAGACGATACCACCCAAGTGCTCGTTCTTCAGTCCTGTAGTTAGTTGACAGTTTTTAGCAATAAAGGATGCTTACGAGAATGGTAACCACCTCATTAGAAAACCATAAAGGAGAAATAAGAAAATACTGGTCAAAACAGGTAGCTTTTGTATGAGTTGAATCAATCTTAAATAGGTTTTGTCCTGACTTTTAATTCTGATTAATTAGTGTGTCAAATATAATTATGAAATTATATTAGTTGAATAGTATGCATGGCAAGATGGGTGGGTTGGGTTGGGTAATGGGTTAGAATGGGTGCAAGTCGGGATGGGTAATGGGTCAAGGTGGGTTTTAAGCAAAATCAATTTGGGTCGAAATGGGTATGTTTAAAAAAAAATCAATTTAGTAAAGTTAAAACGGGTTGTAAAGTCCATTTTGATGATCTTTTGTGATTTTCTCATCAAAATACGTTATTCATCATTCTTACCCATTTAAACCCATACTATTCACATAGTTTTCAAGTTACCCATCTTGACCCATTTTGTTTTAAGGTGTTATCTCAACCCATTCTATGCTATGGTGTTACTCAATTCAACCCAGAATACAAAAACTGTTTACCCAAACCAACCCATTTCCCAAGCTTTGGTTCAAGATTGTCGGGCTTATTCAATAGTAAGCTAACATTTTGAACAAAAACTACAGTTTAACGACTTTCAAACTGATTGACTTGTTTGCTTTTAAGCTACTTTTTCCCAATAGTACCCATTTAGGAAAAAGAGAAAACCATCCAAAAGTTAAAGTTTTAGAATTGACACCAATAAATTCATGAATAAAGTACCTGTCAGCACTATCAGATTTCCCAAGCACACATAGGATAGCCTCAAAACAAACTCTATCACTGGGATCAAGGAGGAGTTGGTACAGCAAAGAGGTAAACTGGTTTTTAATGTCTGGCCTTTCTGTAAATAAAAATAAAAATAATAAAAAAAACATGTTAAAGCTTGATAACAGTCACTTTTCAAAAGTATGTCACCATCGAGTGATTTAGCTCTAGATATCGAATGGCACAATCTGGCTAGCGCAACTCTAGCAAGCACGTCATGTAAATGCAAAACATCCTGCAGAGCTCCTAATTCAAATAAGATCCACATATTTAGTGGTGATCAGAAAAAAATGGAAAAGTTATTTATGATGACAATAATGACATAAGAGCAAAGTTTCAAAATTACCACCAGGCTGGGCAAGCTTCCCTGCAATAAAAATAAAAATAAAAATAAATAAATAAAAAGAAGGTTAAAAACTTTATAAAAAAAAACTGCATCATACGGAATTTACATAAGATGATTGAATTCTATTAATTATATGAATCTTAATTAAATTAGCCTTTGAGTTGCTTTCTTGTGGTGACTTCGGGGCCTATTTTAGACAGTACAGCAATATTCCCAGAACTTATGAAGACATGATAACAATTAAAATTTTAAAATTTATATACTTATTAGTGTGCAATTACACTTTAATGAATACCTGCAATAGAAAAATAAAATATTACATAGCAAGTAGAATTTATATATGTGGATGATGTGTATTAATTAACATCTTCGTATTGATGAAAATAAAAAAAAAATAATACTATGAACAATTTCCCACCCACAAACAAAAACATAAAGCATGTACAGGAAAAGCATGATCACTTCGCTGTCTCATTTCTCAATACAAAATCATGTTTAATCTGATCAAATCAAAGATATATGCTTCGAAATAAACCAACAAAAAGGAAAGACACTGAAATAATCAAACTTCAAGGTTTTAAAATTTGGACGTATTAGAAGTACCTAAAGCCATTGCAACAGCATAAGGATCTTTTGTAGCTAGCTCAGAGATAATCTCCAAAGAATGTCTAACAGCCACTGGATCAGAAAAGGAAACTCTGCAGAGTAAAATTATTTTAGTAAAATTACTACATAAGTACAAGTGCAATGCTTAATGAAGAAGAATTACAAGTTTATAACTATGAGATCCTCAAAGAGAAAGCCAGAAGTGATATATTCACCAAAAATTATAAGTCTCCGCCTAATATCGCGCAACACTATATTACTAGTCAGCCTAATCAGAAAACAATCGCGCATTTCACTGGTGGTACTAATTCTGAGATTGATAAAACAGGTGTAAAGTTGTAAACAGTTTTAAATTAGTCTATAAATTTTCTAACACGGACAAAACGACCTCTAAAGTTCAAACACTTGCAAACTGCCACCCTGATTCTATAAAATTTGCAAAAGGTATGGGATCTGGCATAAAAAATATCATAAACCAGTGAAGATCTTAGTAATAGATCTAGATAAGGTTTACAACTTAGCACATATTCAATTGAACAAAAAACTGGCCAATGTGGGGTCACAATGACAAATTGTTGCAAAAATTGTAAGCTAGCATCAACAATGAAAAGAGCATGAGATTTGGATTTTGCATAAGGTGCCACAACAACAAAAATAATAAAAAAATTTACATTTTTTGTTGCATGCTAGGAACCACCAACGTTATTTTTCACTATTCAGACCTTCAGTTGTTTTAACATAAATATATATAATCGCTTATTATAAACAAACTATAGCAGGGCATTAATTACGATGATTGTTGCTTCAAGTGATATAAAAACAAGTATAATAAACCACTGACTTATCATAAAAATCACTAAAAAAAACGATAGCCAAAACATATAGCTAACCTAAAATGCCAAGTAATTACTGACAAAATCAAATGTTATAAGAGTTAAAGGAAACAAACTAACCCCTGCACAGCACGGTGGAGAAAGATAGGATTTCCTGGATCCAAGGGAAGTCTTCTTAATGCACTTATAGCGCCGTATTGGAGATTACTTCGAATTATAGACTGATAAATCACATTAACATTTTTAAGGATAAAATAAAGAGAATACTTAATTGAAATACAAATAGATGAACATAGATCACGTGCGTAGTTTTATGTAGAAAGAAAAAACCATGGACAGTAATCCATTGCACCAACAATGTAGCTAGCTTGAAGTCATGTCATTAGATACTACATTCTACTACAAGAAATGCCTCAAAATGCATAAAAAGATAAAGGCATGAACATGAGTAAAAAAAATTAAGCCAATACAGATTCTTCAGTTGACAGTAAATTAGGTACTGCAATGTAACATGACAAAAGGAGAATGAAAAAGAATTAGTTTCTATTTACTAATTGCATTATTATTAGCATATTTCGATGTAGTAAAAAGGGCATACAGACATCAAATACTGAAGCACTGGAAACTGCAATTATTTAAATTACCTCTTTGTCACCACCTTTTGCCCCAAATATGCCTTTCTTACGCTTATCAGGCGTATCAGCAACCTGATCAACATCATAAACAAGTAACAAAATAAATTTCACAATCTATTGCTAGTCCCCACAACATGAGTAATGCCTAATATAGATAGATCAACAAAAATCTATAGATGTCTATATGAACAAACCTTATCAAGAACACCGAATACAATTTCATACAATTTTTGCAGAATCTCAGGAGTGTTAGAAGCATATGTAAGAGCCTTCAGTGCTTGAAGCCTTCGTGCATGAACTTCAAAAAGAATAAAAACACCATTAATCCATACCATGGCAAAAAAACTCCATAAATATCTTAAAAGTAGATTGCATAACCATCATTTGAAGACAAATGAGAGATTACTATTTTTTTATTATAAAAAGAGATGACACCTTCCACAAGAAAGTGTAGAGTCAGACAGTTTTGGCTAATGGTTACTTGTCACATGAGAACATTTCTTGAAATAAAGCATGAATCAATAGGCTAATGGTTACTAGTTAAATGAAAGAGTTTCATTAGGTGTTTCCATACAATCGGAGTTTTCTTTTTTCCAAATTTGACTTTTGGCAACTCCTATGTTCAGAGCAAAATGTTTTCTAATAAAAACATGAGTTATAAATAAAAAAATAAAAAAAATCCTAGTTATGAGGAAATCCATGTTGATGAAATGAAAATGAAGACACTCAAAAGTCATTGACCACTCAGAACAATCTACATGGTTATCAATCAGAGTCTTGTGAGCTCTTCCTTCTTTGTCCACAAATACATCTAAAAGCGACTTATAAAATATAAACTTCATCAAAGCCATTCATCATTTCTATTCATATTAATATTATAACTTCCCAGTCATGTCAAAGTTTGAAATTCCATGTAATACCTTCTTGTGAAGAAAAACTAAATCCATCCTCCATAAATATATCAATAACTATCATTTTCCTTTGACAAAGATATCAGATCAGATCCGACATCACAATCAGACTCGTCACCATAGTAAAAAAAAAAGGTAACTTGATTCATCAAATTCCTCATACATTGTGCTATTAACATAAAATGTATGGGGGCAAAATTGTAACCAACAGATGAATATGCCAAAAATTATATACTTTGAATAACATTATATTGCAAACTGCAATCAATAATCACTTACATTCAGGATCAGGATTTACGGCCTCTGTAGAAAGTCGATCTAGTATTCGAGGTACAACATCTGCACGAGTGACCCCACCAACAGCATCAATGTCAGCTAATGCATCCCAATTTGGTGTAGGAATCCCACCTCCAGGAGTTAAACCTTGTGCGCCAGTATCTGGCAATATTCTTGCTAAATAATAATAAACATATCGTAGAATAGTCCTATCCTCGCATTGTTGACCAAGCTACAAAATAATACACAAGAAGAAAAAAAACTAACAATTGTACTTTCATGTTAAAGTAATCAGCAACCAAGCCCAAAATTTAAATTTCTTTAATTAGATGTAAATCTGATGTAAGAGTCTTAAGAGCATGAGCAGAGCACAAGCCCAAACAAACAATTAAAAAAAATCAGCAAGAACATGTCCAATAAAATTACTACAGAACATACACAATTAGATCATGAGCTTATGATGGATGTGGGTAGCTTTTAGCAAACGGTGGTAAACATGTTCAATATATCTGATTATTGGGAAAATGGTATTTTATCCTGAAATGTGTAGCATCAATTGTAATTTATAAATACTCTTGCCATAACTCGTCAACAATCTTCCATATGTGTATTGTTTAGACTTTAGAAGAGGAAGCATATGCAAGTAGGTCATACCATAAGAAGAGAAGGTGCAAGGGATGGATCAACTGAGTTGTAGACAGCAAGTTTTGGGAACACATGATGCACCAACTGTCTCTGTGACTTTTTCTACAAATGCGATACAAAAACCAAGATTTAGTGAGTGCAAAAGGTGATTTATATTTTCAAAAGTTTAGACAAGAGACTCGTACTTGGTCGGATGAAGCAGCTAATTCATGGATACTCCTTGCGAGTTGTGCATAAGAAACCGGCTGATCAAAAATAAATTCATAAGATCAGCCAAAATGAAATAAAGCAGAGCTCAACACTAAATTATATCTATGAACTGCTCACGAGCCAGAAGATCAAAGTAAAAATTGGGAGCACTTAGAACAAGTAAAAAAACTAAAGACACAATAACCTGGCATAGAGAGCATATCAATGGGTCTACTTAACTTCAACTCTAACAAAATAAAATAAGCACAATTGACTTAGAATTCTGCCTTAATAATCATTATTCAAAAAGACTAGTTATGTCCCATACTGTGATGCCTCAAATCACTAGCAGTTCTTGTTTTCTTTGCAGAATTTAAAGCTGCAATAACTCATTCATTGTTAAAGCTAAAAATGACACATTAGTCTCCATGTTAATCAAACTAAATATCTCGATATCCATCAATATCAGAATTTAGAGTGACAATTTAGCATGATATAAGCATAATCTTGCCTTTTTCTTATGTTTATGAGGCATACGAACAGCAGCTCTTGCAGCAGAAACAGCGTCACTCTGGATCTGCATCAAAGTCGACCTCTTCGACTTCCGGTCAGTGGTAGTGGTCGCCGTAGCCGGTTTACTAAACGGACTTGCAGCCCGCTGATGCGACGCCGGTGGAGCCTGCGTTGACGTTGACGGCGGAGGGGCCGACGTAGGATCTGAACTAATGAGATCCATCAACGTAGTTCCGGAAGAATCCTGTCAGATCAGATATTTCAATGAAATGCATAGATCAAGGTTTGAAATATCCATGAGAATGTATTAGAAATGGAAGACTTACCGCCATGAGATTCGATTGTGATCAACTGAGAGAGAACTTCGGGTAATACGATCGAAATTTAGGAGAACGCACACGATCGTTGATACTGTTTTAGTCGGGTGTTGGTCCTCTCCGAATCCGATCTAATTAAGCTGTCTTCCGGTCAATTGGGCGACGATTTGGGCTAAAATTGAGTGAGCCTGATAACTTGGCCTGAAATGACTTAGTTTTGTCATCACAAAGAAAATGAAGAAAACAATCACCCTTGGTTTTATAGTTAAATTGACCTCACGTAACAAAAAACAATTAACTAAATACCTATTTTATTTTTAATGATTTTAACTAAACATATAAATGATTTTAAATGTAAATTGTGTTTTATAACAACTGGTTATTTTTCGATGTCATTCTGATCGAATTTCGACCCTGTATTATTTGTAATATTGTTATTACCTTAATGTAACTCAGTAATTATGTGAAATAAAGAGTACTGTTACATTTAAAATCATATTTGAATTCATTTGAGTGTAAGCGAAATTTTGATTCGAGCAACGGTACAAAAGGTATACGTTAAACGATACAAGCTTCCATAGGTCCTATATCCCAGTAACTCCTTGGGAGGTGAAACCACTGAAGTTAAATAGGAATGGAAAATCGTGAACGTAGGCGAAAACTGCATGCGAAACGAGCTCCGAACGAAGCGGGAAATGAGAAAACAAGTTAACTAGTCGCGTTGAATAGGAGATGACACGTGTAACTGATGTCATTACATGTAAAAAATAAACATAAATCTATCTAAGTCTTTATCTTTATCTTTGTACATCAGCAGCAACATAATTGGGCGTCAGCAGCCATCATTTTGGTCATTAACAGCACAGACTGCATTTCAACACTTAGAAGATTTTCAATTTGATTTTGAGGTGCTGTTTGTTTTTCTGGAAAAGAGCTTCCAAAACTCTTTTGTCTGCGCGGCGCAGACCACGCGCAGACATTAGAGTCTGTAGATCGTTTGTTTTTTCGAAGACATTTCATTAAAAAAGATCTGCGCGTCCTCTTCCCCCGGAAGACATGGACCAACCACTTCTCACCCCCTTCTTACCTCTTCTAAACCAAATAAAACCCTGCCCTAAAAAAAATTCACGCACATCACAAATCTGTTTCATCCCCGAAAGAGATTTCCCTGCGAAGTTCTTCTCCGGCGCAAACATCCCGACCAACTGCACCTTCCTTGCTTCGACCGGTCGAATTTGTTTCTTCTCTTCTAATCGTCCTGCTCCGAGCCGTCACTGCTCTGACCCGTCACTACTTTTAGCCTACTGCTCCGGCGTCCTTCTCCGGTGTCTTCGTCCTTCTCCGGCATCCAGGCCCTCGGTTAAGAACATATTATGTGCCCCAACTCCCTCAAACGCCTCCCTCTCAATTCCATTCTCAAATAATGTATAGTCTGCAAATCTTGGAATTTCCCCATCACAAGCAACGATTTTATATCTGAATACCTCAAAACCAAAACATTCACCTGCTTTCCATAACAGATACACTATAATCTCCTTTACAATTTGATTAATCTGCAAGAAGATCCATTGGTGTGCTTAGAGTTTTTCAATTGGGCGTCTAAACAACCTAGGTTTACACACGATGTATGCACGTTTCATGTTGCAATCAAGAAGCTCGGTGCTGCAAAAATGTATGACAAAATGTTTAAAATCATCAACCAATTCCTTCAATTCAATCGTTTGGTTCTGAAGCTCTTTACAATTTGATGATATACTTCTTCGCAGAAGCTAGAAAGTTGAGTAAAGTTGTTATTGTTTATAAATACATGAGAAGCATCAAGAAGCTGGATTGTAGGCCTTCGATTAGAATGTATAATCTTCTGTTTTGTGCTTTTTTGAGAAGAAGAAGTAATAGTCACATAAATCATATGTATATGGATACTAGGAGCATGTTAAGAAATTGGTATGAACTTGTTATGATTTTTTTATGAAATTGGTATGAAATTGTAATGATTTTGGTACGAAATTGCTACGATATTGGTATGATTGTGGTAAAAGTTCGTTTATTTAAATTTCAGTTTATTCTGGTTGTCTGCAGACGTTAAAAAACAGACAGTCTTCTTCTTGCAGACTGCAGAGGTTTGGTCCATCTCTTCTTCTGCAGATGTCTGTAGATGTGGTCCGCAGACTGAAGACATTTTACCTCTGAAAAAACAAACAGCACCTGAGTGTCAGCAGTGGCATATAACATCAGCAGTACATATTTATACTTGTCAGCATCCAAGTATACTTTATCTCTTTGAGCATCTAACTTCCTCATCAGCACTAGTAATGCATATCAGCACTCAGCACTTGTATATGTCAGCATATCCATCGTAGTCATCAGCAGCCAAGAGTACTTTGCAAATCCTGCATATCTAAACAGAAAAACATAAGATTTACATATTATTCAATCGACTAATATTTAAACAGATTAAGGTTTAGAAAGCAGGATCATTATGTGTCATATGTATTGAGTCTGTCAATACATCCACATAAATCATGGATTTGACTTTTATCAATTAAACAGCATACACAAATCTGTATAAAGCAAATAAACAAAGACAGGAGAAAGGTTAGAACTTTGTCATCATTAAATGGACTTAATGTGAACAGAAGAACCTGTTAATTGTGGGCTAGTCACAATCTCATATAGGAAACCTAACAATCTCCCCCTGAGATGATGCTTCCTACAATTAACCACCATGATCCCTAAATACCTTTCAAAACATCTGAAACGGCATATATACAAAAACCTTTATCAACGTACTCAAAAAATGAGTCACCATCAGTCACCACTATCAACTTTCTTCATTTTCAAGCTTCCTCCTCTTCTTTGATATGTTCTGTTCTGTATAAGTATACCAGATGATTGATGATCCTTGCAAATTGATCCACGGGAGCTTTTAAATCCTCTCTTGTGTGGTAAATTGGCATTTGGTTTAGTTGTAATAAAGAGCTAGGATCCAATTTTGAAAAAACTTCTTTTTCTGTGAATATATAGCTCCTATCAGCACATTCGACAACCAAGTTCCCATCATCATTTATGGACATTCTCTGTATGTTTTTCAAGGATTCCACTTTTCGTTCATTCTTTTTCAAACCATCTTGGATAGATAAATCATTAAAATCTTTTCTTAACCTCCTGACCATTCCAAAAAATTGTTTTAAATTGAGCTGGCCAAACTTGGTCTTTGGTTTGTCAATTTTGAAAGAATCAAGATGTGTCAAATACGATCTTTCAAGTAGTCTTGTTTCAGTGTAAGCATAAAGTCTAATATCAACAGCATTGAACATTGAGTGTCTTCTCAAAATGACCAGTTCCCAGGAGTTCTCGTCGTAGAACCATCCAGTGATTGGGTACACTTTCATGTCTCCAGATATTTTCTTTCTTTTGATTTATGGAGTTTTGAGCTTGTAATTTTTCTCGTTCCATTTCTTATCAAATTTCTTCATTTCTCTATAAATGGATATATTGTCCAAAACTCCATCGGATGTTGAGAATTTTTTTTATCAATCTTCTGAATGTTTCTTGAAATTCAGCTGAATTTTGCATGTGTTGGGAAGATTGAGAAGACTGTCTTGGAGCTGACTGTTTTGAGAATGAGGATTTTGCTTCTGTTGTTGACAGTGACTGTGGGATTAATGACTTTGGTTTTATGAATGTTGGATTGGAGGAGGCAATCTTGCTGATAACTGGCTGTTTTGATACATCTAAGTTTGTTTCTTTTCCAGTATCTTCATCAGCAGCAAGAAAATCAAGCACTCTGTTTATTAATGTTTCTCTTTTCATCTTTGAGTAACTTCTTGATGGAACACCTCTTTGATGCAAAATGTTTCTTAATGCTTGATCATTCATGGTGTTTGGATCAGGTTGTTTTAGTTTCTTAGCCATTTCTGCATCAGCTTGTTCTTGTTCTTTCCTTTCTTTCTCTTCTTTTTGTCTTTTCCTTCTTTCAGGAGAGGTTTCAATCTCAGGATTTAACAAAGTTTTGAGTTTAATTGCTTCATGTGATAGTTGTTCAAAAGACATTTTATAAACTGTTTCAAACTCAAATCCACCATATTCAACAAGTTGAAGCACCAAAGACATGTGTTTGTCAGCCACAACATTTGTAGAGAATTGACTGGCAAATTATTGATTGAAAGTGATTTGAGGTTCATTTGAGGCCATTGTTGTTCCTGTTTGAGCATTGCTGGATTCTTGAGTTTCTTTGGGAATTTGTTCATTTAAAGCAAGTTCCTCTTCTGTTAAGTCACCAATTAAGGCTCCAACAGCTTTAACTTGCTTTTTATCAAACTTTACTTTTGGCTTTGTAGTTTCAGGAACTTTAATTTTGCCTTTGGCCTTTTCTTGCATTTTTCTCAATAGATCCAGCTGCCTTCTGATAAAATTTCTGTCAACTTCTGATACAGGAACATTTTTTGTGAGTTCTTCAAAGGAGGGAATTTCAAAATTCACTGGATCATTATTGGCTTTGACTAATATATCATTAAAACCGTATTTATCAAGAACTTGAGCGCTGAAGTTTAGCTTCAATTCACCAGTTGAAGTTGGAGTTACTTCAATTTCTTGTGGAATTTCCGCTGGTGTTTCTGCTTGTTGTGTTTGCTGAGGAGATGGAGATTTTGGTTTTTCAGGAGAAGATGCTGTTTTGGTAATTTTGGATGGTTTTTCTGAGGAGAGATCATCAGATGCTTTTCTTTTCTTCGCCTTGGATGGAGCATCATCTCCATTATTATCACTATCATCATCATTGTCATCACCATCATGATTGAATTTCTTATTAAGAGCCACAGCATTATCCAATTGTTGTCTCAGATATTTGATTTCTTCTTCAAAATCCTCAACCATACTTCTTAATGTATCTAGCATTTTCTCTCTTTCATCTGCCTCTTCTTCCAACTCTTTGATATTCTCATTTAGATCATCAATGGTTTTATCAGACTGCTTTGAGCTAGCAACAATAGCATTTAACCTTCGTACTTCATTTGCAACCTCGTGTAATGTTTTGGTTTTTCTATCACATTCTTGTTGCAACTTATTGAATCTTGGTTGAAGAGATTTAAGTGTTTTTCTTTTGATTGCAAATCAAGATTGGCTTTTTCGATTTTGCCATTTAACTCTTTTAATTTCTCTTTCAAGACAGTGATTCCATTTGATGCTAAGAATTGAGATTCTTGGAGAGATATGATTTGACTTTCTTTTGCAGCAATTGTTTCTTTTAATTCTGTAATGATCTCAGATTGTGCATTTTTGTATTGATCATCACCAGCTGCTATTTGTGCTTTTAGAAGCTTTATATCAGCTTGTAATTGCTTGATGTGTGTATCCTTTCTGTCTTGATTATCCTGTGCATTTTTCATTTCAACTTTTGCATCATCATTTAAATTATGGTTTTCAACATCTACAGGAGCAGTAGATGGTGAAAGAATTTCTATTGCGGCATTTGAAGGAGAATTATTGGGAGAAAGATCAAGATTTTCATCACTATCTTGATCATCAGGCCCTGCCTGTTCATTACCAGATCCATGTGGGGATTGAATGTTATGAGGTGGTGAAAAAGCTTGTTCATTAAAATGTTGATTATCATTTCCTTCATTATCATCATTACTTGATATATCTGCATCAGAATCAATGTGGTCTGATGATGATTCACTGGATTAATTTTCCTTAGATTAATCATTGTTATCACTTTCATATGTGGAGTTACTGCTGTTACTAGATTCTTCATCATCACCATTACTAGATTCACTGTTATTTTCATTTTCACCATCATTATCACTTTCATCATTTTCACTATCCTCATTATCACCCCCTTCTTCGTCATCACTACTGTCATCGTTCAAATTTACACCCTGTTCACCTAATAATGCATCTTGCAGATCAACAAACATCTGTGGAAATTCAACATCTATACCATCAAAGGATCCTCTTTTTATTTGAGAGAAAACACCATTGTCTTGATGTATCAGATCATGAATGACATCTCCGTAAGGTTGAATGCTTGGAAGTAATTGATTGATGACCATTTACATAAACCTTGGGTACATTAAAAACTTTGAGTTGCCTGAATCTATGTTGGATATCATTCCATTGAATTTAGTTCTTGAAAAATTGAATGGAGCAGATAACAACACGCACATCATCATGGATGATAATCCCAAAGTCAACTCAAACCAACCAGATCTCCTCTTAGATAGACAGTGTTGTGTGTACTAAATATTTCCACTTTGGCCCCATTTTTCCTTTCAAAATTTGCTTTCTAGGCATGCCACCAGTATAACCAATAAAATTTTTAAAGAATCCCAAAATTTTATCTTCATTGAGTTCCATTTCTCCATCTTGATCATTTCCCAACTGTAATACCTCTCTGATAACTTGTTCTGAAAATATCAGCTCTTGACCTCCAACTGTTGCTGTAATTGTTTGTTGACCATCATGAGCTGTTTCTACTGCAGGGACCCAAAAATCATTTAGCATTTGTCTGTATAACACTGGTCTTGAAGTCAGAGAATGAACTAAATTTGTTCTATTGATGAAGTGTAGCATCTCTCTAAATCCATGAGCTCTTGGGTGTGTCTCATTTAGGAAAGCACAGACATTGTGTTCCCTGGAATAAGGGAGAAGAGCCATTTCTGCCTAAAACAGTCAAACAGTTTAGGTCAAGTTTGAATTTGGACTTAAATTAGTCAAACATCAAGTTATCGGATTTGAAAATTAATTGATTTTGGTTATTTGTATGTTTTCAGATGATTTTGTCGTATCGGGTTCTCTAAAATTACTTTTAGGTACTGTCGTAACGATTTTCAGTTAGGGTTTGGAGCAAATGATGATTTTAGATGAAATTAAGATGATTGTCTTGTTATTAACCTTTAAGTACAGTAGATTGACAGATTTTGTAACTTAAAGATGTAGAAATTTTTGTAACTTGAAGATTCGTTCGTCGATGTCTGAGGGTTTAGGTTTCTAACAATGTAGAAATTTCACGTAAGTGTGTTTTTGAAGGTGATGAGTGATTAAAGTGAATTCAAAATCCTTTTATAGTTTTTCAAAAAATGTACAAGGATCAAAATTGAAACATTAAATGATAATATCTGACTGACACGTGATTTCATTAAAGACTCACGTGCTCCCCTAAACTATTAATGTTTAATCAAAATTTGCTAAGTGTCGAGATTTTATTAATCAGCAGAGATATATTTCACTGTCAGCATTCGTGATTTAAGCTGTCAGCACCACAGACTTACTAATATTTTTAGGCATCAGCAGTGGTGACTTGGTTAACTTTTCAGGCAATTCTGATTCATGATCAACAGTGATCATTTGTTCAGGAAACAAAATTACTTAACCAAAAAAACAAAATTTGAAATTTATTTCTTGAGTATCAGCATTGATTAATGGTTCAGGTAACATACTACTTGATCAGTATTTGGGTGTCAACACTTGATCAATTTGTTCGGTAGTAATATTACTTAATCAATTCTAAGGGATCAGCACTAAGATTTATTTGTCAGCAGATGTGAAAACATACCTGGTTTTTAGCAGATAACTTTGACTTACTTGTCAGCAGGGATGTATTTTGTGAAGAGAGAATTTTGCTATCAGCATGACAGATTTATCTCATCAGTATTACTAACTTACCTATCAGCAATACATATTACTTTGAGAAATCCTGTGTATTTCTTGTTGTAAGCAGGGATGATTTCCATGATAGCATTGCTCAATTTTGTGTCAACACTGCAAACTTACATGTCAGCTTTACAGTTTACTTTGCAATTAATGGTGGAATGAAACATTTATCAACTGATTTAGTTGTTTTGAATTTTACTTATAAAACTCCATTTTCTTTATATTTGCTAATTTTTCAAATTCAAGTTATTTTAAACAAAAGTGATACGAAGAAGGTTTAAAAAATATTTTTGATCCTTTTCTTTGTATTTTCTATTGTTTTTGAGAAGAAGTGAATTTTGAGAAGTCACAATATAAAAGATGTTTGGCATACTGTAAACAAAATTTTTGTATTTACACATTGATATCTGACAGATAATTTGAATCTTAAAATCATATCTTTAATAGAGTGTTCATTGACAAATTTAAATTGATTTTAGGATTTCAAATTTGGATTTTCAAACATTGGTATTGTTTATCCACTTAAAATCTACTGATCTGCCCAATGCTAGGTTCTGAGAATTTGTTCAATTACGTACGATTTAGATGTAACTTAGCATTTATCAAAAACATAAAAAGGCACATTTTGAAATTGAATTTTAGAATATTTTAAGGATATTTGCTAATTTTTCAAATTCAAGTTATTTTAAACAAAAGTGATACGAAGAAGGTTTAAAAAATATTTTTGATTTTTTTCTTTGTATTTTCTATTGTTTTTTAGAAGAAGTGGATTTTGAGAAGTCACAATATAAAAGATGTTTGGCATACTGTAAACAAAATTTTAGTATTTACACATTGATATCTGACAGATAATTTGATTCTTAAAATCATATCTTTAATAGAGTGTTCATTGACAAATTTAAATTGATTTTAGGATTTCAAATTTGGATTTTCAA
>WOUH02000017.1:3074126-3086484 GCA_009936405.2 Stevia rebaudiana
AAAGACCAACTAATCCTAAGACAAGGATGCACAACCCTAGCTTACTAGACTCAACACACAATCAAATCACCAAACCGTTATAGACACACGGGATTTAGACTCAACTATGGTCAATTCAGCCAAGTTTATACAAGTGTAACTAATCTAAGGCTGGGTTTTTACCAAAGAACAATCCAATCAATAAACAGAATCCAAAACTACGATTAACATGCAATTCAACCGTCAAACACAAACCAAACAATTAATAAACATGTAATCCAGTATCCAACATCTAAAAAACTTCCAAAACAGTAAATAACCTAACTAAACAGCAATCAATTCAAGTTATTAAGAAAGATTAAAAATAAACAATTTAACCCGAATGATTAGCAAAGTCCAAGCAATCCGAATCTTCAAACAATTGATCCTCCAGCTCATCGATGCTTGAAATCGTCCTAAAATCGTCTGCAATGTGGCTGTGAACCGACCTCCTTTCGTTTAGAACACCCGAACTATTTATATTGAAAATTAGGGTTTTTCTCGGTAAACAAGGCCTAAGCGTGTCGCGCTGGGTCAAATAGGCAAACGGCGCGTGGCGCGTAGGTTTAAACAGTCGGGGCCGTGTTTTGGGAGATTTGGACGCTACGCGCGTCGCGCGGGTTGAAGCCACAATGTGGCATGACACGCGTAGGTTGTCAGGATAACAATTCTTCGCTTTTTTATCGCGTCTTCGATTGCGTGCACGTTTTTCGTCCTTTTCAACTCGTTTCTTCTCGTTTAGCTCCCGAACACCTACATTTCATAAACATAATAAATAAGTATATATATATATAAAACGAATATAAACATCTAAAATAAGCTACAAATTACAAGGGTTAATCGCCGTGTTTTACAACACATCACTTTTCAAGCTAAAATTTTTTCAGGTGGTAGCTAAGGATGATTAGCTATGATAAACAAGGTATATGTACACTGTGAGGACATTGTGATATGCTTGTATTTTTTAAATTGCAAGGTATTTTGTATTAGTCTACAAAAGTGTACTATTACCAAACTTGGATGTGTATTGTTGATCTTGGATGTATTTTGGGACATGGTTGTATTTTGTTCTAACTCACGACATGTATATTGTTTTATATAATTGTGTGTTTGTGACCCGATCATGGTCATACCCCTTGAACACTTATTGCTTATGCAGCCCGTTTACGGTTTCTACTTTCTAGGAGGTGTGACGTATTGGTATTAGAGTCATTGGTTACAGAGAATCCGGTCAAGCTCTCGACCAAGACTACAACCTTTGGCTCTTTCTAGGACTAATATAGTCTTCCTGCTTGTGAACTTTTTCTGATACAAGAATGCCGCGAGAACCCAGATTTGTGATCCATGAGATACCGTTAATTGATTTGACCACCGATTCAGATGAGGACCCGTCTAAGCATAATGCACCGATCCAGCATCCTCAGGTCTCCAATGATGCTTCTTTGCACTACTCGATCATGCTCCACTCTAATGATGACGAGGAATATGATGTTCTCAGTGCCCCGCCACCTGTTGTAGCACCTATTGCACCAACGCTTGTGGCATCCCTAGTTCCAGTGGTACCTATGGTAGTTCACGACTCATTTCCTCATGGACGAGGGGAACTCCGTCGGACTACCAGGAAAGCTTGATTAAAACACTTTGTTATGTTTTTATTGGTGATTGTAATGGTTTTTCCTAAATTTATACGCTAGTTGTTTTGTTTCATTACGAGTCACGGGTGATGACAAAGATATATGTAAAAACAAGTCTGACACGTTTAATAATACTTGTTTTTTTTTAGTTAAGGATGCTTTTAATTTTATTTTCACTTACTTTGGATAGGAATTGATACAAAGTAGGAGAGGAAATAAAAATAAAAATAAAATATGAGTTTATCATACTAAAATAAATATATCATGCTAAAATTAAAAAAAAAATGTGAGTTTAATCTAGGACATTTTGTAAACAACTGACGACATGAAACATTTAAATTTTATAGCAACTTATTATTTAAAACTTCTTAAATTTAGGTTGTTAAAATTGCTCCAAGCTCAACACTCATTTGAATCTCACTCAAAAAATGCTTTAAATATGCTCGTATGATTTTGGCTTGGTTGAAAAGGCAATCGGTTCTGTTTCTACAGAACCGAGCACAAGCAACGATACGCTTGGCTTGGTTCAACTCGGTAGGCTTGATTTATTATCTGATAAAATTTTTATATACATATTTATAATTATATAGGTTAAAGGACCACTTCATATTAATATTGGCGGTTCCAATAAAGTCAAATGAAATACAAAAAAGATCTTCATCAAAATACTGTAAGATAACTGATGAAAAAACATCTTTCGATTTCACTAGTTCGTTTTCTAAGGATGAATCGTTGAAGCTTTTTGTTAATGATTGTATATGGTTCATAAAGAGTTAAATATAAGGAAGAATGAGTTACGTCATATCACCACCAAATGTTAAAAGTTTTCTATTTACACAAACACCACACGGACGGAACCTTTACTTTAATCAAAACCATGGTTACAGAGTTTTGATACGAGCGATGATACGAAAGATACACTTAAAACGATGAAGCGCATCATAGATCTCTGATATCTCAGCACCTCTCCAGGAGGTGAAAGCAATGGGGACAATGGAAATGCAAAATCGTGAACGTATGCAAAAACCGTGCGGAAACGGAGCCCAAAGGAAGCGGGAAACATGAAAAGAAGTTTTAATATTCGCGTTGAACACGAAAATCACCTTAAGTTTAACTTTTAACAAAACAAACTCTCTAATAATGATTAACACGGAAAACTAACTGAAGTTAGTTTAAAGGTTGAGATTTGCATCAACTAGTTTAATTAAAGGTTGTCTAGTGTAATTAATTAAGTTAAAATTTTAAATTTGTGATTATTAATAGACATAAAGATTGAAATTTGTAATTTAGTCTAATAAATTTCAAAGTTAGTATATATATATTGTTTGTCGGTGTGATATTTCAAATATACGAATATCTATGAAGTACCAGATTTAATCTAATTCTAGAATATACCAAATTATTAAACCTATGGTCGAATTTTGCCCATCCCATTTGCTTGATGACATTAAATTCTAAGGACATGGACAGTCTTCTAAGTATCATTAGCGGTAGAGGTTGACTTTGAACTTTTCATAAAAGTTAATCCAAGTATGGTTGTGGAGAAAAGGATAATAACATAATAAGAATTTTCATAAATTCAATTAATTAAACTATTGTTGACCATTTCCTGTATGTTGTTGTTTAAAACACAATCTCTTATTTAAAATTATATGATAGTTGCGTCATTATATAGCACCATCTCGATCCAATGTTTAAAACACATTTTCTATTTTCCAACCAAGTAAATTTCAGAATAATTGTTTATCATCTTAAAAAAATAAACTTTATAACTACGTATTTATCCAACAAACTTTTATTAGATATTTTTCCATTGAAACTTAATTAAGCGTGTACCTATCTTTTTTTGACTTATTTCCATAATAAGGTTTAATATAATGACAATTCTGCATCCTTTTTTAAATAAAAAAGTTCCTAATTTTTCACATTACAACTAAATAAGTTTTTTTTATTTTTTTTTTCTTTAGAAATAAAAAATAAAAAAGAATGTAAAAAACAAAAAACTTGTTAAAAGTTGGGAAATTATAACTCATAGTAAATGGCAAATTGGATTTTAATAATCTCAACTTTGACCCATTAGCTTGTAATAATCTCAACTCAAGAAATTGTTACCAATAATCCAAACTTTTATATTTTTTACTTGTGGTAGTAACGGAAGCTAACTCCGTTATCATATTGCTGACCTGGCAAACGTCACGTCACCAGTTCGTGTCATGACAGCAAATATTGCGTTGTCAGCATGACACGTCAGCAGATTTTGTCATGTCATCATGCCACGTCAGAAAACTCTTGCCACATCAGCATGCCACGTCAGCATTAGGTTAACGGAGTTAGCTTCCGTTAGTTAGGGACTGACACAAGTAAATGATACAAAAGTTTGGATTGTTGGTAACAATTTACTGAGTTGGGATTATTACAAGCAAATGAGTTAAAGTTAGGATTATCAAAATCTAATTTGCCTAGTAAAATAAGGTTGAATAGTCATTATATTAGAAATTTGTATGAAAATAAGCTAAAATAGGTATAAAATTATTTAAGTTTTGTATAGGGATATATGCAATACAAATTTTGGTGTGGTAAACACACAATAAATCTAAGTTTGTAAGAATATATATGTAAATGCCTTCAAAATTTATTAGTTACATGTGCAATTTCTGTGGTAGATCGATAAAGATAGATTTGTTTAGCATTTCTAAAAGGTTAAAACATAATAACGGCAATAGTAAGATATTTCCTATAATATTTAATGAATTATGTTTACGGAAGAAGGTTGGTTTGAGAACCGCTTAATATTGGTGTGAAAACCCTAAAAAGCCACGTTTAAAGTTTTTTAAACATTTCTTATTTTTTTTTATGTTATTTACTTTTAAAATGAATTGCATGACTAAATTACAACTTTTTATAATTTTAATACGCGTATAATGAAGTTATATTAATAAACCAATAACTTGGCGTTGTAAGTTGTTCGATACTACATATATAATATAATTTCATCATATATGTAGCATGACATATTACACATATTCAGTATTATAATAATTAAAAAATTATAATTCTTCGAATTCATATGCGCATTTCCTATAACTATTTATTTGGTTTTACTTTGTTCTTTTCATGTATATATCTATTTTTCATATATGTGGGAAGCCATACTACACATATACAGTATTATGTTAATTTATATACTCTTTTAGTTTAAACTAGTTTACATATTTTTTTATAAAGATATCATTAAATGTTTTTTATGAATTTATATATACTGCAAGTATACTATATATATGTAGTATTAAACAACAAGTTCTGAAGTCATTTTGTTTTTTTTTTAACATAGTTTCATTATACTTGTATTAAACATAAAAGAAAATTATGATTTAGTGATACAAAACGTTTTAAAAATGACAATGTATGAACAAATGTCAAATATGTAAAGATAACTTAAATGAGGTTTTTAATTGTTCAATGAAAAATGGTTATCTCATTAATCATCCCCTATGTTTTTATAGTACAATAAATCGTACAATGTTAATTTATTATTGTTTTTTTTTATTTTAGAAGTATTTTGATATATTAATGACAACCTTACTACTTCTATTTTTTTTTCCTAAGTGACTAACAGTTGACTAACACGTCCCCAATGGGAGGAAGGTCGTACATAAACCCCACTAACACCATCATAAGAGGAAGTATTTAACCACCTGAATGTAAACCCTCTAGCTGATTTTGGCCCCCTAGTTTTAATAAAAAAACCAAAGTGGAAGGGTACCTTGTCATAGGGTGTCATTCGAGTTTGGTAATCAGGTTTCGGGTTTCTCGTGTCGGGTTATTCGGGTTTTAAGGATATAAAACAGGAACCGAATACCGACCCATATTATATTATTTTATTCGGTTTTTGGGTCTCGGTTTTAATCGGGTCGGGTAATTTGGGTATTCGGGTTATGGCATTAAAAAAAATTACTAAACAAATTTGGCTACCTTTTGGCGTGACAACCTTGTAATTATTAATCCTAATTGAGCTTTAGCTCATCACAAAACTATATTCCCAAAATCTTACAGTTATGTTGAAATTCATATTATAAAGCTTGAATTTATTATATTCTATACTATGTCGTTATTTCACGATCAATGAAAATTCTAAAAATGATCTTATACAAATATTAATGATATTAGAAGGAATTACTTTTATGGTTTCTCTAGTCTAAATATAAAGTGATTCAAATACATGTTACATTGCCTATTAATTTAGCATGTCATTATTAATATGATTAGGAAACATATTTACTTGATTCGAAATCAAGCGTAGTTAAACAGATTCATGTAAAGACGTTTAAAAAAAATTAACATATTTAATTCTACTATAAAAGTTTATCGCATATCTAATCCTACTATAAGAAAAATAGTATTCGGGTTATTCGGGTCGACCCAAATGTTGAGAAGGAGTAATCAAATACCGACCCAATTATGATACTTTCAGGTTAGGTCCATGCCATATTCGGGTTGGGTTGTTCGGGTATCCTTTATTCGGGTTCGGGTAAAAAACGCACTCCTACCTTGTCATGTTGCATTATATCTAATGCAACATTTGTGTTTAATAAAGCAATTTTTTTTTTCAGGGAGTTGCATTGTAAAAAGGGTGCAATTAAGAAAAAATGTACATTATGTAACGAAAATATTGCGTTAGGTCTAATGCAACTTTTATATAACTAAAAAGGTTGTAGTAGACACATTTTGTTATACTGATTCCAAGTTAAATGGGTAAACTAAAACATGGTGATTTTTATAAAAAGAATATTCATACTAGTGGTTCTAATATTCTTGGTTCATTGTTATCTCTAATTGATTAGAGTATTCTCCAACATCAAATGCTTCGTATTGTCTTATATGTTATCTATTTAGTTATAAACCAAGTGTGAGCCACGATTACGTCCAATTGAGTTGAATATCTTTTTTGAGATACTTATCTTTCTCTCGCATTATCATCAATATTTTAAGTCTTGCTTTTAGAAAAAACATATAATATTTAAGTGAAAAACAATCCTTTGAATGAATGAAAAAATAGATATTTATAGGTTTTATTGTTTGACCCGACCCGCACAAATCGCTGACTAAACTTATAACCAAAAACATAACACTAGAAAAAAGTATGCGTCTCATGACTTTCAGCCCCCTATGTAAATGTTCAAGCTTCGTCACTAAAACCAAGACCTTTCATATGAGAAGTACCTACTGTACATCACCGGAGCCGCACGGCTTAGAGATCATTTGTTAGTGGTCTAATCCCCAATTATATGCATTCTTAAAATGTAATGTCGGTGAAGTTATCTTACTGACAAAACACCCCCTTCAAAATTGTGTGTTGATATTTTAAGCCAATTGTTGATATGACTTGACATATTTGACTTAGAAGTTTAAAACTTTGACTTTACAAAACAAAATAAATTATTTATACTCATAATTCGATAGTAAAATTAAAAATTCCCAAATCATGAAAATATTGTATCCAAATACTTTCAAGTATCATGTTAATCCCCTCAACTTTCTAAACTTTTGGGTTTACTCTTATAAATTTTTTCTTAATAAGTTTTGTTAACTTAAAAGTGTTTATATTTATGTACGTGTTTGTATAAAATTGAGTCTGTTTACGTTTTGACGTAAATTTTGTTCGCAAACAACTCGAAAATAATACTTTATTGTGTTTATTTGTATGTAATATCGAGTTCGTCTACCTTCCAATGTAACGAGTTTAGTCAAATATAATACGTTTTGATTTGATATTATACATTCGAGTTAGTCTACGTTCTTACATAAATTTGTTCGAAAACAAGTTGGGTAGTTAACAATCTATACGTGTAAGGCTCTGTCGCAACGCGCGGGTCTTAATAACTAGTATAACTTATTTGACAAACCTTCAAGATTTTATGTCCATCCTTATATTCTTTCTTTCAATTTTTATTATAGCTGTAATAAACCAACTCGTTTATACCAAACCTAAACTATGGAAACTATCGAAACATAAGAATGTAAAGGCACTCACATTATTGAATAACAATAACACTACTTTTCCTTCAGTTATAAATAACCTTTAGAGAGAGAAAACCATGTTTAATTTGTAATTTGTACATATTTTGTTACTTGTAGCACATTGTTTAAATGAAAAGTACATTCTTCCGTAAATTCTTATAGTATATATTCTTGTAAGGACATTTGTAAACACATTTGTAAACATATTAAGATATCTTTAATATGTTAAAATCAAATTAGTGGACATACTCTTTATTGTAAGGAAAGTAAGAAGTCCAATAACCGACTCAAACAAACTCTGATTGAACTCATTTCAACAACATTAGAACTGTCTCGTCGAGCTATACACTCTTAGATTTTTGGGTTTAGCTTTTATGCTTTAGTTATTAGGTTTTAACTTTGGGTTTTATCTTTATAGTTTACCTTTTAGGATTTAGCTTAGGGTTTAGCATTATGGTTAGCATTTAGGGAATTTACTTTGAGGTTTAACTTTATGGTTTAACTTTTAAGATTTAAATTTTATTGTTTATGGTTTAGCGTTTTGGTTTTAAGGTTTAGTTTTTTGGTTTAGTTTTAGAGTTACTTTATTAGCTTTTAAAGTTTAGCTTTAAAGTTTTAACTTTTAGGATTTAGCTTTTGAGGTTTAAAATTTACTTTTCTTTACCTCATTGTGTATTGTTGTTCATTATTGTGTCTTCATGCTTGCCATTGTATTTTTTGGTTATAATTTAAGGTTTAATTTTACGGTTTAAGATTTTAGGGTTTAAGATTTATGATTTGACGAGATGTTTCTAATGTCTCTAGAATGAGTTCAGTTGAATTTCGTTTAAGCCATTTGTGGATTTTTGTAAATAATTTTTACCTTTTTTGTAACAAGCACACTTGGGTTAACCCTACCCCTCTTTAATATAGTAATTGCCATTTGTTTTTACATAAAAACATTCTATGAAAATTGTAGAAAAAAACCATGGTACAATTTTACTGCGTATGTACATCTGGTCTTTAATAGAATTTGTATAAACTGTAAACGCATGCAAAAATAAATCAATTTGAAGGAGGAGGAGGCGGTGGATACTGATCGGAGTCTGGCCACGACGACGTTGCATACGGAAAACCACTTCGATCATCTTCATATTGACCGCCCGGCTGCCGGAAATCCAAATTACCCGACGACTGATTCGGAAAAAATAGAGGATAATTTACCGCAGAAGACGAAGAAACACTAGATGGATGTAAACTTGAATAACCCATTGAAGAAGAATTAAACTTTTGATGCAATAAACTGTGCGGCGGTTGTGGCTGATTCAAATCCGAGGTGCTTTGCAGTAGCTGTGAATACCGCCAGTAATCCCGAGCGGCGGTGGCGTCAGGCAGCTGAAACCCGTGCGGTTGTAATGGTTGTTGGTGGATGGTGAATGGTGTGACGGGTGGGTTCGAAACCGGTTGCCGGAGTTGTGGCGGTGACGCTAATTGGACGTTTTCTGGAAAATTGAGTTTAGCTCTGTTTCCTCTGAATCGAAGAGCGGCTTCATCGTATGCACGTGCGGCGGCTTCGGCGGTGTCGAATGTACCTAACCAAACACGTGCCGCTTTATGTGGGTCTCGTATTTCTGCCGCCCATTTGCCCCAAGGTCGTTGTCGTACTCCTCTATATTTTCTTGTTCTTTCAACTGTTTGTTCGATTTGATTTGGTGATTCAATTGCTGGATTCTGCCCTGATGTAGCAGAGATTGGCGGAGTAGCCACTGTGGTGGTCGTTGGCATTGGTGTCAGTATGACCTCTTCTTTTACTGTTCAATATCAATTATATATAAATAAATAGTCAAGATATCCATGCACATTGTATATAGTTAACTACATTATAAATCCAAAAACTATTAAACTAATCGCATTATTATTTTATCTTTTTAACACATTTAAAATGTGGTTTGCGACATATTTGAGCAAATATATAACTTAAAAGTACAATAGATTAGCCTTGCTTGGAAGATACATAGTCTAATCATATAATAAATACTAAAATCAATCTTACCAATATAATTTCATGTATAATGATTACTTGATGAATTGTTAGATGATATATATATGTATGTTTAAATTCATTCTTATTCTCCATGTGAGAGGTTCGGGTATTTACGAGACTAACTTGCATGTGCATCAAGAGGTTATCTCTAATGGTTAAATCACTTTTCAATGGTCAAGAAATACTATTAAGTCTAAATAGTTAAAAAGGTAACATTGAGCAAGCTAACCTTTGGAAGATGATGATTCTCCACCTCTAAAATCTGTAAAACCACCATAAAATCCTTGATGAAATGGTTCTGGATATTGATTAACACTTTCTTCATGATCACGAACCCTTTTTTGTCCCGCTAGAGAACCCGAGCTCGAAGAAGAATAAGCCGATGACGGTGAATCCAAAGACTGAATCCCACCTCGAAACGGGTGCCAAACATTAGCACCTCCGACGTCACCGGTTGCGTGTCCAGAAACAACATGAGTCAAAACACTAACCATGGCTGATAATTCACCGGACATACTATACTCCGTTGAAAACATGTCCGGTGGCGATTGTGGTGGCGGCGCCGTAGATGATCCTGGTTCTCTGTCGTCTGTGTCACGATCCACGTTAGCATAGTCGCCTGATTCCCTCGAGTTCGCCACCTTTATAAAACACATGTAATAATTAATATCAGATGTCTTTTCGAGCCGGAAATAACTATGATTTTTCTATCTTGTAAACCCGATTCGGAGTTACTATCAAAAAAAGATTTGAACAGAAATTGTTGATTTATACGGTCTACATGAACACACAAGCAGTCGCCATTGCTACAGTGCCACCGTACGACCACCACCTTTTGTAAGCAAGCAAAAACCCTTTTGGGTTTGAGTTTCTTTACCTAACTTATAACAAAAGAAATTTAATAAAAAATCATTTAAGAATATATTCTGATCACACCGTGAGTTCTTTGAATGTGTTTAAAACTTGGTTCTCGATCGTCAACGTGAACTTCAAAAGACAAATGTCGGTCCTGAAGAGAGAGAAAGACGGAAGATCGTTTTTGAATTGTGTTCCTCTTTAACTTTATATGGGTATATTTAAAAAGAAGTAAATTATATACCGACATCGAAATAGGATTGATGACTTCAAAGTTAGGAGTTAGGAAGGAAGGTAGATCAACTTTAAGAATACCGAAACAAATAATAATTATATTATAATAAACATATGTATCATCAAAAAAATATACACGTGGCACCAAGTAAAACGGTATATGCAACATAACATATGTCTCGAACAAACAAACAAAAAAAGTAAATTACGCATTTTATTTATTTAGATAAGGGTGAACGGTATAGGAACAGTTAACGCATCGGGTACAGCAGGTGAATCCGATCAGGTACATCGTCGCTATCAGTGCGGGTACTCCGATCAAGTAAGTTGCACGGTATGTCGGTATTGATTATCGATTAGGTTTCTTTTGTAACGGCTAGAATTGTAGCCATCACTAGTACAAATTTTTTTTTTATAGCGGTTAAATCCATTTTAACCGCCATAGAAAATGTCGTATAAAAAAATGTTTTTTCATATTATGCATTTTATATGGTGGGTGAAAGAACCGCCTCAAATAAAGAAAACATTTTTTAAGGCGGTTAAACCAACTTTTAACTGCCTTAAAAAGTTTTTTCTTTATTTGAGACGGTTCTTTCACACGCCTTATAAAATGCATAATATGAAAAAACATTTTGTGAGGAGACATTTTCTAAGGCGGTTAAAATGGATTTAACCGACATAAAAAAAAAAAACAAATTTGTACTAGTGCGTTGAACTGCGATGTTGACACTAAAAAAACTTTTTTATATATAAACTTATTTCTCATCTATTTATACCATTCCACTCCAAAATTCTTCACCGTTATATAAATACACCCATTTCACTCCCAAAATTCTTCACCATTTTATAAAAAATGGATATCACGGCTAACCCAATACCTTTCGATTCGTCGGACGACTTACTTTTTCAGACGATTATAGCATTCATTATTTTGCTAGTCTAGCGGAACTTGAAAACACAGGAATGTCAAGGAGACAGGTGTGACACGATAGAGAAAAACCTAGTGTCACATTAATGAAAGATTATTTTGTGAATTCCCCAAAGTATTCCGACGCGACGTTTTGACAGAGTTATCGAATGTCAAATTCGTTATTTTTAAAGCTAGTTAGTGATATAGAAGTGAGATTTGAATATATTTAAGAGGGTGTAGATGGTAGATTGAAAAAAAGTTTTACACCATTACAAAAATACACTTCGGCAATTAAACAACTAACTACCAGAAATCCACATGATGAGTACGATGAGGATTTTTGTGTGTCGGAAAGGACTTCTCGTGAAAGCTTAGAATACTTTCGTATTTGTAACACCCCGAATTTTGAATGTTGTGATTACGAGAACTTAATAAACTTTTCATCTGTTTAGTAGCATTCTTCCGATTAGATTTCAGTATTAAGAACCTTAGTAATTCTAACGGTGACTTAGTTTAACTCGATGTTAATATGATATAAACGCTTTTATTATATTCGTATAAGTATTTAGAATCGTTAAAGTGTATGTGAAATTTTGATTCGAGCAACGGTTCGGAAGATACACGTAAAACGATGAAGCATCCGATAGATCCCAAATCTCAGTACCT
>WOUH02000017.1:3094712-3114901 GCA_009936405.2 Stevia rebaudiana
ATATTACATGGTTAGAAATCTGTTTAAGGCTGATATTTGATTAAACATGTGAAGCTATCATTTTAAATAAGATTTGTGTGGTTAACACTAACACTACACAATTCGTATGAAGTCAAATGTGTGAAATTCATAAAATGCACTTTATGAATACATACTACAGAGTCAACACGTGTAATCTTAGTCCAAATCATACAAATCTTAGGGTGTGACCGACTGATCGTATACAAATCTTAGTATGGATCCGTGTATTAAAGTACAAATATTAATATGGTTCATGTAATATGATGAAGTCAGGGATTATAATATGATGAAGTTAGGGATGTTAGAACATAAATAATTAAATTAAATATCTATCTTAGGCCTCACACACGAATTAATGTGTAAACCTCATAGAAAGCATTTATTATTGTTACTTTGTTATCAATATACATATAGTTTTGGAATTCTATATACATATTTCACCTCCAACCTAGTCCCACGCCTCTACTTGCCTTTAACCAATTATAATATATTTTTTTCTAAAATAACTTGTTTGAATTCAAATTCATTTACCGCTTTATTGCTTTTTTTAATAGTTTAACATATAACTCACAACAATTGTTTTTTTTTAATCTTAAATATATATCGTAATCAACTAATCATTTAAAGTGTAAACCAAAGAACTTTTCATATTAGCGGTTCTTTTTAGATAAAGGGTAAACCTAAGAGTTTTATTAAATATATTAAAGAATATTGGCGGTTTTATATGTTACATGTCCAGATGAAGACTATTTGTGTTTTCAGAGTTTTAAAGTAAAGATGAAAGAAAGAACAAGGTTAGGATTTTGTTAAAATATGAAGCAAGTATTGTTGAAAAAGTGATGTGGATGCTTCTCCAACCCCACTCTCACACACAATAATTGCATGCAACCAAATCTCACCCAAATATTGGAGGGATTGCTTGATATATACGCCTTCCATTTAATCATCTTTTTTTGAACGGCGTTTTTACTTACGTATATTCCTCACTTTTGCGGCATGTAAGCAAGATTGACTACTCGACCTCCGTGATAATCCACGACCACACCAGATGCGCAGGAACCCTGTGGAATGGGTAAACCTTCGCCACCATCAGAATCTAACCCGGGTTAAATCCGGTTCCCGTGGAATGGGTAAACCTTCGCCCCCCATCAGAATCGAACCCGGGTTAAATCTGGATTCGATCCATCACCTGATGTCCTTCAAACTGCCACCAATGTGATTCGAACATCTGACCTCCACATTAGAAGGTAGGAGCCCAAACCATTGGGCTAAGTTTTGAGGACTTTTCCACCTTTTTTTTTAAACAAACTAATTTACTTGTAAATTGTCAAATTCATCTCTGTGTTTGCTGACTTATGCCAGTTTCATCCAAAAAGATCTAAAAAAGTTTTTTTTTTATATTTGGACCATTGAGGTTTATAAAAAAAATTTCGTTTTCATCCAAAACATTAACCCATCAAATTTTAATGTTAAAATGAGGGATAATTATGACTTTTTTCAATTTCTTTTTAATTCATTTTTTTTCTAATCCCTAATCTCCCTCGTATATTGTAAAACAAGTAAAGTAGAATTGGGGCTGTGAAACACATCCATATCATAATAAGAAGGATAGAAAATAAGCAATTCTTGAGTGTAACCGTCTCCGTGAGCGTAGAAACGTCTTCTTAAGAGTCTCCGAAACGATCCAAACTGAGTATAACCTACCTTAGTATTCTATGAGTGTTTAAGAGTTTTGTGAGAAGTCAGGATCAAAAGAAATTGAGGTAAAAACGATCTAACCTCATTGGTTGTACTTCCTAAAGAGGTGTTGAGATTTCAAATTTATTCAACGGTGCATCATTTTACGTGTAACTTTTGTATCGTCGCTCATATTAATATTTCTCTTACACTTAAAAGTTTAGTAATACGTATTAGAACATAATAATGATATTTATTTCATATAAATATAGATTACATTAGCGTAATGATGAGATTACAAATAGTTGGATGTCGAAATTTGGCCATAATGGCATCAGAAACCGACCATTTGTTATAACCCATTTTTTTGTTTTGCTTGTGCAATTGACCATACTTGAGCAGAATTAGGGATTAAAAAAACGAATTAAAAAGAACATGGAAAAATTCTTAATTACCTCTCATTTTAATAATAAAGTTGGATGGTTAATGTTTTGATAAACCTCAAGGGTCCAAATACATAATAAACTTTTTTGGATGAAACTGACAAAATTCAGCAAAATACATATACGAATTTTGACAATAAAAAACATTTTTGGATGAAACATCCAAAGTCAGCAAACCACACACGAATTTAACAATATACTCTACTTTTAATTATTTACACCAGTCACCAGATACACATTTTCAATGAAAACAAAATTCTATGAATAGCCCAAAGAGACCTACAGGCCCAAATATCTAACCCAACCCAATCCAAAGCAAGGAAATTCTAAACCCATATATAATCATGAAGTGTAAAACGATTAGGTCATAGAAAATATTATGATTGTCAAATCGTCTTATTCTTTCCATCTATCTCTCGTTTGTATCTCTGGTTCGCATCTCCCTTGTATTGTGTTTCAATTGCTTGTAACCGGTTCAAACTCAATAAGACTGAAATGCAAATCTCGTTGGTTTGCTTACTTTTAATTCTGATTTCTACCTTGTCATTAATGGTACACAACACAAAATTTCGTAAAAAAGCAGTTATCCAAGTTACCACGATAGCCAATAAAAAACTTAGACACAATACTAAATTACAACCATTCCTAAAGCCAATTAAACATCATGATTCTCCACATAAACGACCACAAACAAAGTGCAAAACCACTTATTCTTAACACCACATGCCACATGCACCTATCATCTAATCTAAAACAACCATATAATCATTTTGACAACAAATCTATCATATTTCATTCAGTTTACGTAAAATCAAGGGAACACCAAACTGAGGCGGGAGAGTGAACATAGGAAACGGAGAATGTTCATAAGATGGCGCTAACTCAAACGAGAACCGTTGCAAAACCTTCGCTACCATCGCTTTTGCTTCAGCCATTGCAACATTTTGCCCAATGCAAACTCTCGGACCACCCGTGAATGGCAGGAAACAACCCGGCCCATGGCCTTTTGTCGCGTGCGCAACCCCTTCAGAAAATCTTTCAGGTTTGAACTCTGATGCATCTTCTCCCCATATGTCGCGGTCATGTTGGACATGAATTATTGGTAAACTTATGTACACACCCGATGGTATCATCATGTTTCCTAGCTTTGTTTCCTTTGTCGTGGCTCGAGTAACCATGACTACTGGTGGGTACAACCTAAGAACCTCGTTTAGGATCATGGTCACAATCTTGAGATCCTTAAGTCCTTCAAAATGTAGCTCTTTAGTTCCGAAAACTTGAAGAACCTCACGTCGAGCTTTGTTTTGCCAATCTTGATGCAAAGCCAAACAAAACATTGCCCAAATTAACAAACTTGAGGTTGTTTCTGATCCACCAACGTAGAATAATTTGCATTCATCGATCACTTCTTCCATACTCATGCCGATTCCATCTTCTTCAATCTCTTTTAGATTTGATTTAAGCATAAGCCCGAGTAAGTCGTCACGCCAGGTGTCTCCCATCTCGAGTGCTTTCTTTTTCCTATTGATAATGGTCACAAGTATAGATCGAAGCTGCTTGTTGTTGTCTTTAAACTTCTTGTTAACTCTCGTTGGTATAAACCTACATTTCAAATCAAAGTAATATAAAAAAAAGTGTATATATGGGTGTCACTACTTCAAAAAAAAAAAAAAAAAAACCACTGGTGTATATTATCATAATTACCTTCCTCCAGGTAAATAAAGCATTAGCAAATTTTGCATTGCTAGCTCCATTTGCTCCTTTTGGATTTGAAAAATCTTTTGCCCTTCTTCATAAGAGCTACCAAACGCCGTCCGTGCAAGAACATCTCCCGCCAAACTATCGATGTAAGGCCACACATCGACTTCTACAACACCAGTTTCCGCGGTAAGTTGATCCAGTTTGCTGATCATATTGCTACAACTTGAACAAATCGTCAAAAACATACTCTGTGTAACCCAGAATTTTGTGTTAGTGGGGACAAAATGCATTCTTAAGACAGGTTGAACCAGCTGGTCAAACCGGTAGTGGAACCAGTTTTTTTTTTTTTAATTTATAGTTTATATATATATTTCTTTATAAAGATATAAAAACCATCCGGTCGGGCCACTGACCGGTAAGGAAAACGTTTCAACGTCTAGTCCGGTTCTAGAAACATTGGTCATATGAATTTTTCAACATGTGACTTTTTAACTATTCGACATAGAAAAATTTGAATAGGTTATAGGATCATTTTAGAATTTGAAAAATCGGTCGTTTTCATAGATGTAGAATTAGAATTTGTTGGTGTGTAACACCTCCCGATTATAATTAGTAAATCAAATGGGTAGAAAGTTAAAGCGATCCGACCTTGATGTTTTCAACATGGAAAGCCGGGTTCATTATTTGACGATTCTTGGCCCATTTTTTACCCTCAGAGACTATAAGTCCAGTGACGACACTATCTCGAAATTGGTCAGGATGAGGCTTCCAAAAGTCATTGGGCCGTGAAAGTATTTCCTTTATTAGTTCTGGTTCCATCATGTAAATCCTTGGGGTGGGCCCAAGCCATAAAAATGAATTTTTTCCTGCATAACAATGGGCCTACTAAGTTTAAGAATCCAATCGCATTTTTTTTATTTAAATATTCGTTTTATACCAGTTCTCCCCCTCGCCACGTAACTAAGCCGGTTTTAGCCAAGAAGTTAGTTTCTTTTTGAACTAGTTTTGGGTGCTAATTTATGAACCAAGCCTGTTTTAGCCTAACCTCCATCGGTTTAGATAGGGTTTTATCAATTTTACTTCAAACTAGTTTAAACCCGAACTCGTTTCACCATAAGCCGACTTTGATCAGTTGAACAAACATACTTGTTTTTGCCACATCTAGCTAATAACTCTATTTATAACTTTGTATCATTTTGTATTTTTATATATAATAAAATGTCATTGCGGCCACTGGTTATATTCTAAAACTAACACTTTGATCCCAACATGATTATTCTCGCTATTTTGGCTCATGGTTTTGTAATTTGGTGTCACGGTTGTCTCTATTTTGTATCATTTTCGTCCCTGGTGTTATTTTTTATTTGCCACATCTAGTATGTCATATGAGGACGAAATTGACACCAAATTACAAAAGAGAGACCAAAATAGCAATAAACATAGCGTATTAAATGGGCAAAAATAAGACCTAACCAGAGACCAAAATTGCATTGTACTCTTTTTTTATTTATATTTATATATCTATTTAACACCTATTTACTCTACTCATACTCAAATTAATTAAAATCTTTTCTAGTTTTTTATTTATAATTACATAATTGGTTTAAAACAAAATAAAATAAAAACAATTTGGCCAATCACACAACCAGCCCTCTCACAGCACCCCTTTCACGCTCCCGTTCATGTGGGCCGACGCGATACTTGAGGCGTGACCGAGGTGACGTGACGCCACTCATGCCCGTCTCACCACCCATTACACCAAGTCTAATGGAAGCTTCAAACCATTGGACCATCTCAATATATTTACAAATTTTCGTTTTTTGAAATAAGACATTACGTCCTACTCAAGAAAGAAAGTACATGATATATATATATTTAAATCTTAAAATAAACTTAAAACATATAAACAAACGTACCAATTAAATAAGACTCGTATAACTTTATGAAAACATAAAAAAAATACCGTATTGAGTGATAATAAGATGATCGTAGGGTAGAACATGTGCAGCGATATCATGTGAGATCGGCATGGACTTCGTTTTACCTTCCTTCATCGTTTTTGCAAGCTCCTTCATGTCACCTATTACCAGTTTGTATGAATTACCTTTATACCCTTCACTTCTCATCCACTTCTCTAACTTCCTTGGTTTTAACCATGCCCAGTTTAGTAATTTCCACCCCAAATTTGCAAGAAATAGTATGACAATAGCGATTACAACATTACCCATGGTTGCCACCATTTTTGCCACACAAATGAGAAGAGTAGGAGCAAAGCTTTTATAACAATTAACATTACACTAGGATTAATTTTTATTTATTTAAACATTAAATAATTAGTTAAGTTAAGATAGCTTAATTAAAGAGATTGTTGTGTATTATAAACATTTATATAATGTGGTAAATTCACCAAACGGCGATTCCCTAAAAAAGCCCAATAAGATAGAGTTAAAATTTTGTCAATAAAATATTTCTAGTTATATGGATTTTTGTGGTCATATTGATTATTTAAATGCAAACATAAAAGGAGTAAATGGACTACATTGTAGGTGATGTATTATCTAATGTTAAAAAGTATTGATTAATAAGACATCAACTATACGTCAAAATATGTTTAGTATCTAATTTTTTTTTATGTAACTAAGAAATTGTATATAGTTGTGATCAACGGTGATAGGTTAAAGACATGTCAATCGGGAACCATTTTTTTTGTATGATATATATTAGCATCGTTGAAGTAATGGAATCCGGGTCGGGCAAAGCGTCAGTTAGAACCTCGTCTTGCTATCCCAATGACGGATCTAAACTGCAACACAAAGAAAACATACGTTAGAGGGCCCGAGGGGGTTAACCTCGCGGGCACTCCGACGCTCAAGTGAGTAATTTATCTTTGAGAATATAACATACGATTATAAGAGTAAGTTAATACAAATAATAAGAGATGAGATGTTAGTTAATGATTATTTAAGAGATATTGTAGTTAATCTGAAAGGATGGCCGGATTAAGGCAAACAGAGGTTGTCTAGGCCAGCCAAGAAGCGAGGATCTTGTCCAAGGACAGGCAAGAATCCTTGGCTGGACTAAAAGCTCGTTCCAGGGAAGAAGGAGATGATTCTCCATAGAGAAGAAGTGATAAGATGCAAAGTAGGGTTTCATACTTGCAAATGGGATGGATCTTACTTGGTCTTTGATCCTCTATTTATAAGCCCTTCAGTGTACAGCGTGGCAAACAACAGCTGGCTCATGCTTTCTATTCTAGGCTTGCTGTTCCCCTGAGTCTGGTTACTGTTCTCTTGGGAACGTGGGATTTTCCTTCTTTATGTAACCCTTTGACTACTGTTCCTTTCAAGCATGCCTTCTGCCTTTCGGCTACAGCAGGCTTTCCTTAGTTTCTATGCTCCTTTTCACGAAAATAGTATGACTTGTGTCTCTTCATTTTGAATCAGCTTGTCCACCTTTCCTGTTATGTCTCCCTTGGAGCCAACGTAAAGGTTCGTCAGTTTTTCGCTGGTTCGAGTGGCAAGATTTTGGCTCGTCATGACTGGCGATATTTGTCCTACGTCATCAAATCAGGTATGCAGCTAAGGATGTTAATCAGGTCAACCTGATTGTGTTTTTTCTTAGTAGGGTTTTTTCAAAAAATTTGACTCACAACCCAACCGGGTAATTCGGGATAATCGAGTTGAATTTGTCGGGTTGAACTGGGTAGCACAAAATGCTCCCAAATTATGATCGTGAATCGTAAATTGTGAATACTTATGTAATACGTATTATACGAGGAGGTGGCGTGGATTAATACTGCAATTAGGGTTGATTGCCAACTCACAATTTTACCGTAAATAGCTAGCAAATCTCGAATGGGTTATATGAATTTATCATTTAAATTATTTATTTCATCTTATTCGGATTATGAAAACCAACCCGAAATCTGACCCTAGATTTAACGAGAACTTAATTAGCTTATTCGGACTATGTTAAAAGGGTTCGGGTATTTTAGACATCCCCATTTGCAGCCATGGTTGTGCTAGGATATGGCTGAGTCATAAACGGCGTATCAGATTACGGGTAAAAAACAGCCATGAATCAACCTTGTTATTTTTTTTAATTAATTATTTAATTGTCTTGTTGGTTTTATGTATGTGTGGTGGAATTATTGGGTCATATATAGCATGAATCAGGTTATGTGTCTTATACAAATGGTTTGCAACCCATTTTTGTATTTTGACTCGTTTACAGGGAAACCAATTTTGTGTTTTGGCTTGTATACAAATGGATGAGAGCCCTTTTGTGTTTTGACACCTTTAAATTGAGTGGGAAACTATTTCTATGTTTTGACCTATGTAAAAAAGGGTGGGGACCTATTTGGGTCATTTGACCCGCTTAGAATTTGGGGG
The DNA here is from genome assembly GCA_009936405.2 of Stevia rebaudiana. Classification (NCBI taxonomy): domain Eukaryota; kingdom Viridiplantae; phylum Streptophyta; class Magnoliopsida; order Asterales; family Asteraceae; genus Stevia; species Stevia rebaudiana. Next base: position 3,102,946 of record WOUH02000017.1, read on the forward strand.
GAACCCGTTTACGTACACAAGGAAAAAAATGGTCTTCTTGCATGTTCATATCAGTTCAAATCAAATGCCAAACTATCTAGTGACGAAAATGTTGAAAACGAGATAATTGAGGGACAAAAATTGCAGCAATTGTGGGTAGTGTTGTCTTTACACAACTTCTGTAATAAATGGGTGACGACTGTTTGCTCCACGTACCAAAAATAAAAAGTTAAGGACGTAAATAGTAGTTTTTGAAGTGTAAGGGCGCAAGGTGACAGTTTGTGTAAACCTTAGAGATGATTTTGACAATCTAATCTTGCATAAAACTAAGTAGGATATTTATTCTCACTCGACTTAAAACGAGTAATACTTTTTAGCTTTAGAGTTAGATAACCTATATAATATGGATGTAAGAGCATCTTCAACGCCGACGTTCGGTCCAAGGTGGAACAAATTGGATGACGATTTAACAAGGGAGCGACTTTGAAGCATGTTTCGGGTTTCGAACATCCAAATTTGTATTCAAGCTTGCGGATTGAACCAAACGAGTCAAACAACTCTTTTTAATAAGAAAGTACTTTTTTAAAAAATGTAAAAGTATGTGGTGATGTGAAAATGTATGGTGTTTGAAAGTGGGTATAAGTATTGGAGTAAAAAAAGGTTTGCAAGGACAGGTGAAATCCTAATGTGACAGATAACGTAAAACGTCTGGTTAAGGGTTTAGAAAATAGCACCTTAGATGCCCGTAGATGCTCTAATGTGTCAAAAATTGTGATAAATAGCCATAGCTCATATGCAGCTTATCACAAAAATTGTGATAAACAATAAAAAAAGGAATTTTCTGTCACTGCGTGGCTCTACCCACGGCTGGATGGACAACGCCAAAAAAGAAAGGGTGGAATGGTGTTTGGGTATAAGTGGGGGCTTGAATGGAGCCACTCCCCTACATACCCACTAGTCTAAAAACATGGATCTCATAAGCTAGGAGATACAAATCCCTCACTCCCCGGCTAATTCCTCTTTTTTACTTTTTTATTTTACCGCTACAACTTTTTCATTTTCATAAGTAATTCTCTTGTTTTTCTTTAATTATTTCCTAAATCTTCATTATTAACTAATTTAACTAAAGAACAATACTTCAAATGATGTTATGCAACTTATATAGCGAGTTGATGTTATTAAAAACTTATTCTGTATCACAAGATACCTCAAATGATGTTATAATTATTAAATAACTAATATTCGTATGGAATGCTTGCTTTAATATATTATTATTAAAAGTCATGTTTATGAGCTGTCTTAAGTATTATTTGAAAACGAAATATCCTCGGTCCTTCCCACAAATATAAAATCGAATACCAAGTTGTGTACACGTTACATAAAACTAATGTCACTCTTTGTTGATTTCAACTTAATAGTCAACAAATTGAATTTTTTATAATTAAAATTTATGATATATAAAGCTGAATAGTTTATCAAATCTAGTAACTAATTTGGATAAGTATCGTGTACCCATGTATATGATACGTGAACCGGTTTGCATATGTCAATAACATTCTCTTAGTGATGATAAAGATGTATTCATATAGTTCGTTGAAATGTCAATCTCGCATTTATTTTCTCTATATAAAAGGCGAAACAGTACAAATATATTTATAAATGTCACTTGCAAAATAAAACCAATAAAAAGCCTGAAGATACATTCAAAAGCTATAACATATGATTTGTGTACTCTTATACTCAGCCATACTTTGATAAATATGTCAGTCTTTCACCCAACGAATCGTTAAACGTGTGACAACCGATACTCGTCCACCACGGATGAGAGGAAATTTGATGGAATAATTAAAATCACTCCGCTTGTCACTCGAACCCGGATCTATCCGATCTCTAAGCTCTAACCTTCACCCAAAAGCCATTGTGCTACAAGCACGTTGGCTGTGTTATAAATTATTCAATTAACATTATCTAACTGTGTGTGAAGAAGCCAATGTATGTGTCCCATGGGATATTGACTCGGTGTATGATACTTGGACCGACCCGTGTTCGTGTTGTGTGTGGAGGGGATGACCTCCGGCTCAGATCGAAGACCATCATCATCATAGCAATCATCGGGTTCCTCGTGCATATGTGTGTGTATGCAGAGAAGAAAGTTTATGTGGTGTAAACATGAAGTTTTATGCGGGAAGGAGTTGGATGCCCAGAGGAAGGACATGGGGCTGGATAGCCCTTCTGAATGGAGCCTTTCTGGTTTTTCCTCTCGACTGGGATCCCCCTCTTTTGAGGGTAATGGCCTCCTTTTTATAAGGAAAGGAATGGGTTGGGCCCTTCAGTTAATGGGCTTCGTATTTGCTGGGCTATATGAGCCTATTTCGGGATATAGCCCGTTAAGCCCCCTAGTCCTTTTGCCAAGTCTCTTGACTTTGGTGAATGGACTAAATTCCTCTTTTCCTTAATCGTTGCCGTAAGTGCCTTTCCTTCTTCTTGTTGAGTGAATGAGTTAAATGCCTCCTTCTTTTTTCATTGGGCGAATGGGCTGAACGCCTCCTTCGCTTACTATTGGGCGAATGGGCTAACTGCCTCTTTCGCTTTTCAGACTATGTCTTTGTTTGTTGTTGCGAGTGCCTTTCTTGTATGTGAACTGAAGTGTTGTCACGCGTTTTATAGGGTATCGTTACTCCGATTAGGTAGCCATGTTGCATGAATGTTGTGGCCCGTAATGTGCCATATGTTATACTGTCCTTGGGTCTTTTGAAGTGTCCTTGATGAAAACGGACACGGTTTACATCCTTGTCTTTTGGTCCTTCTTTTAAAGATTGTTGAGACTTTTTTCCTTCAATCGTGTTACGTAAGGATCTGGGCCGCACTCTATCTGTTTCCTGCTTGCGTCTTTGTAGGTAAGGAGTAAGGATCGGGCACCTTCCTCCATTAATTACCATCTTCATATCGAACTAAATAATATGATTAAAATCAAATGGTAACTAAAACACTTATGCATGACATTTATTTAAAATTTATCAATTTTGTGTTTTTTAACATGTACATCCGTAGATTTTTTTTATGAACAAAAACTATCAACCCAATTTGTTCATTTTTTAAACGGCAAACACACGCACTTATCTAACTATCAACCTCTAGTTTAGAGCTAAGACGTCTTAACAATCCAGATGTCTCTTAAGGACCATTTTGTTCATGCATGCTTTAAATTCTCTCCAATTAATCTACACACGTATATGTGTATGCGGTGTGGCGAACAATCAAAACTATTTTTTTTTCTAATCTCTCTATAAATGTTAAAAGAGAAGTGAAAAACAATAAACAATTATACTACTTTCTATTTCAATTTATATAAAATCAATTAAATTATATTAAGATTTCAAGGTAACTAATAGAGCACAAAACAATCCTAAACAAATTCAATCCGTAATTTCCGTAAATGACAAATAAAAGTACGTAACTAAGAATCAAATTACAGCCGTCCATAACCATAAACGTATGATACCAAATAAAATCGGGACTCAATTTTTCCCAAAATTCCAATTTCCAACTAAAACCGGATTCCAAAATTACAACGAATGAAACCCATTCTCCACTGAAGAAACAGTTTTGTTAACACCAAAAGACGAATCCAACCAACCTACTGTTTTGGCTCTTTCAACAAGCAATCCAAACTGCTTCTTAGCATCAGGTACGTCCAAACACAAATCATCAAGCGATTCCGCTACGCGCCCGAACCCTTTCAACATCTGAATCGGGGTTATGATTCCCGAGTCGAAACACTCTTCCAGCAGCTTCCAAACGCGATCGTTTTTCTTCTCGATAACCTTCACTAACGACTTCTTAACCACCTCGTGACAAAAAAAGGGCATCCCGAGCTCGGTTATACACCGACACGCCTCCCGCGTGTCACCACCCGACTCGAACTCCTCCAAAAGTTTACCGATTTGGTCTTTAACGTCCTCGATAGCCCACCCGTTGGTGTAAATCCCCCCACCGCCCCAACATCTTAAAATTCGTTCACCCGAGAGTCGCGCGTTTAGAAGGGATTTGGCCATTTTTAAAACTTGGGTCCCGACCGAGTCGGGTTTTAACGAACCGCCACCGATTTCCTCCAAATGTAATGGAGCCAAGACATCGTCGACAACGGCTCGAGCCAAAAACATTGCAAGATCTTCAACAACAACCGGTATGTCTAACGCGATATCGTCTGCGGATTCGATCAACATCGTGAACCCGTTCACCACATCATCAACCGGGAAATATAACGATGATAACAAAACCGAAGCCATTTCTTTCTCTCGTTTCTTCCGATCCATTGCTAACATAATCAACCGTTTAACAAAAACCGCTCTTAATTCCGGGATTAACGGAAGATTTTCACTCTCTAAACAGCTATTTACCTCCAAAACATCACCCGTCAAAAAGTACTCTTGAACGATCGCGTGTGCTTTCGCTTTAAACGCTCGCATTATACTCTCTTCCACCAATTTCTTCTCCGAAAACGACACTTGCTTCAAAGACGACGCGCATAACCATCCTTCAGATGCTGCGTTCGCGATCAACGACTGTAACAACTCTTTAGCGTTTGGTATATCAAGCGATAAATCATCAATCATATCAATAATACGCGTGAACCCTTTTGAAATCTGGCTAGAATTGATCAAACACTCTTCCGAAGCGGTTTTCAACAAATCAAGAAGCTTACCCTCGGATTTCTTCCGTTCCATCGCCATAATAATCGCGCGTTTCACAATCTCGTGATGAAAAAAGGGGACTTTAAGATCATTAATACACCGAATCGCCTCCTTCTTATCGCCACTAACCACATACTCCACCAACAAATTGTCAATTTTAGCCTTTACATCTTCAACCGTTTTGTTCCGGCTCCCACCCCACCTTCGTTCTATAACCTCCGCGTGAAGCGGGGCCGAGAGATAACCCTTTTCAGCGCGTTTAATTACATTTATACCCTTCGCGCCTTCTGGCAACGCGTCGGCTTCTTTTTTTAAAAAAGCAGGGGGGAGTATGTCATCTACAACCGCTCGCGCTATGAACAATGCCAGAACATCAACCGTATCGGGAATATCCACAATCAAATCGTCTGCGGATTCAACGAGTTTTCGAAAACCCATGTAAACTTGTCTGGGATCGATGACATCAGCATACAAAGAGGATAAAAGAACTGCAGCCATTTCTTTCTCTTTGTCATGACGGTCCATAGACATGGAGATGAGTTTTTTTACAAAATAGTAACTGTAACTCGGCATGTCAAGATCTTTTAACTCATTTGCAGTTGAAATGACATCATCGGTTGCGAAATATTCTTCGACTATGATTGAAGCTTTCTTTTTGTAATCCTCGAATCTTGGATTGATGTTTTTGATACTCGTTTTGTCACTCTCCTGAAATGATGTAGTAATCTTGTATAAGGAAAAATTCAAATTTCTCATTAATCAAAGTAATAAAATTAGTTCAAATTGATTGATTCATACATATTATAGAGAATTATAGACACTTATGCCTTATTGATGCAAAATCAAATGATTATCAGTCCATTTGGATTGTATATGTTCATAACGGGTCATGTATATGAAACTATAATTAAAATGGAGTTAATTACACAAATGTCCTTGTGGTTTGGGCAAAGTTAGGCCTTTAAACGAACAGAACAGTTCATGAACTATTCGGCAGGAAGTTAGTTTATTCGTTAATTTATTAAACGAACGACACGAACAAAGAAATGTGTTCGTTTAAATAAACGAACAAACATGAACATACCTTTTGTTAGTTTATTTACGTTCACGAACTGTACGGTTATGTTCGTTTATTTATGTTCGTTTATTTATGTTCATTTATGTTTGTTTGTGTTCATTTAACAATATATTTTAATTATTATTTGCAAATAATATATAAATATCTTTAATATATCAATATTTCATATGTCAGATATGCTCGTTTGAATATTTATATTGTTCATTTATGTTTATTTGTGTTCATTTATGTTTGTTTGTTTGTTTGTTTATGTTTGTGAACTGTTCGTTTAACTTATTAACGAATAAACACGAACCAAACACGCACATGTCCATTTCCATAATAAACGAACACGAACACAAAATTTGTGGTAGTTTATGTGTTCGTGTTTGTTCGGTTCGTTTACAGACCAAAAGTTTGAGTACTAATGCTAACTTTGGTTAACGTTTTCAATAAGTTAGGGTGAAATGACAAAAACAACCTTTGACTTTGATTATTCAAATAGTCAAAAAGGTATTTTGGTCATTTCATCAAAAGTAAATGAAAAATTAAATGGAATTTATCCGTAATACCCAAACTCGTTAAAAAACTGCTAGCACAAACCCGAACTTGTTATATTTTTTGCTTAGTACCCAAACTACAAGGACCATTTATGTAATTAATGTTATAATGGAAATAACTAAACAATACCCAAAGAAAAGTCAAGTGTTTACATCCTTCTAAACTGAGTCATTGAAGAAAAGTGGATTGTTAATTTGGTCAAAAGTTTTGACTGTTTTGACCAGTAATTTTGAGCAAAACATATCTTTGCGATAAACTTTGGAGTTTGAATTAATTTACCTTAAACAAAACTATCTTTTAGCACTATAGAGTTGTATCTTATAATCAAAAGTGACCGATCGATATCTAAACCACTGAATCCAACTGAACCGTACTAGAGTTGACCAAAAACGATACACATACCTCACTACTACTATAATTTGGATCAATAAAGTGATTATCATCCACTTTAATTACTCCTCCTGGATTTTCTTTTCCTCCAAAACCACCTATAAAGATATATCATTGTGAGGATATACAAGTATATATGAAAACATTATGTACACGAAACTAGAAAAGATCTTCAGAAACTATGTTCTAAAATATGCAAAAAAGAAAAATCATTTTGGATGTCTAACTTGCAACAATACAAGATAGAGCAACTTAATTGTAATTATGTTACCAAGAGAAGCTATATGGTAGTGATTTCAACCCTCAATTGTAATGCTAAAAGCACTTAATTCACATTGTCATCATTAAGAATTACTAACCATATTGATATTGATCAATTAAGAGAGTTGTCCTTTTGTCATTATTTACGGGTATTTCTAAAAATCTAGGAATTGTATATGGTTATCAGAGTGGGTTAAAGATTTTTCCTCATTGTATGATACATTTTATTACTTCATATGTATCTCATTGTATTATATACAAAAATATACAAGCCTTTTATAGGACCACGATTGGTTGATGGATGTAAATGTGTATAATGTTTTCTTGGATTAATAATACCTTTGATTGTGCAAACTTTGCTATGAAGATCAGCAGTTTCTGAAGCAGCATGAGGTTGTACCTTGTGCATATTTGACTTGTAACCTTCACCTAAATCCATTTCTATTACTCAAATAGAAGAGAGGATGCTACAACTACTGTTTCATAAGAAAATTGAAGCCTCCTCTCAAGCTTAACCTACTTTAATTTATCAACCCTAAATCAATTTCCTGCAAATAATTAGCCCCAAAATCAATGATCAGAACTAAATAAAACACTTTAGCATTCTTAACTTTCATCAACAAGTTATTCAGATATTTGTTTTCGATTTTGATTTTGATTATTGGATACATACATCCAAACATCTCCATAACCGTTCAAAAATTAAACTACAAATCAATTCGCCCAAATATACTCTGCATCAGCACTCGATAATTCATGAAACTGAATTGAGATTATACGTGTTGAGACATGAATTACCTGCTCATAAATGGTAAAATTGTCCTTGAAACGGAAAGAGGTTGTAGCAGATTAATGATTAATCTAATCGATTAACCCCAAATCAGACAACCCAAATCGAAAAGAAAAATCAATGCATACGAAGAATTGAGAGATGGAAAGGTTAAAAGGTGAATTGCGATTTCAAACAAGGAAGAGAAAAAACGGCATTGGAGAGGGAGAATTTCATACACCAATTTTCGCATGAGATTAGGAAGGAAAATTTGTGGCGAAAACAAGGCGGTTACCCCAACAAAGCGTAAATTTAATAAAGAGTTAAAACAATGAAACTTTACATATTTTTGTTTGTAAAATTATTGTTTGTGTAAAAATACGTCAAAAAATATAATGTTGAAATACAAATTTAGGGGATCCGAGTTGCAGCCTAGTCATAATGTTAATGCACACTTTTAAGAAAATTCAAGTTCTTCTGCTTTATGATCACGTGTTCTGATACAAATTCAAGTCTCAATTCCTCCCTAATAGAAACAGAGTTACATAATCAATCCTTATGCTATACATTAATATCAAATATACTAATATAATCTAGTCTAATATACCCCCTCAGTCTAATGAGAAGGATCACGAATGCTTAGACTGGATCTGAAATCATTAAATAACACCCGAGGCAGCCCTTTAGTAAAAATATCAGCTAGCTGATAACGTGAAGGGACATGTAGAACGCGAATCTCTCCCGTTTGAACTTTGTCTCGAACAAAATGAATATCAATCTCAATGTGTTTCGTCTATTGGTGTTGAATTGGTTTACCGAACATGTAAATTGCGCTCACATTATCACAATACACAAGAGACGCCCGTTTGGTGGGAAGACCAAGTTCAAGTAACAAGTTTCAAAGCCAACACAGTCCAGCGACGACATGAGCAAACCCTCTGTATTCAACCTCCACTGAAGTGGAGCGTCGGGTATCTGAGCCCAATCGGCTTCAGTATAGGCGACAAGGGAGGAAACTGGGTTGCGCTTTAGGTGAATTCCCATGTGTAACGTGCCTTTCACATATCGCAAAATTCGGTGTAGAGCGTTGTGATGGGACGTACGAGGAGCATGCATGTGCATGCACACCTGTTGAACGGCATAGGAGATGTCTGTGCGTGTGAACGCACCAGCTAAACTTCGATACTGGGTCGGATCATAAAGTAATTCGCCTTCGTTGGCCCCGAGTTTTCTATTTGTATCGACTGGGGTGTGAACTGGGTTGCAATCGGTTATATTGGCGCGAATAAGAATGTCACGAGCATATTGGTGTTGAGAAAGAAACATGCCATTGGTGTCACGAGTAACCAAAATACCGAGAAATTAACTGAGGGGTCCAAGATCCTTCATAGCACACTCTGACGATAGACGATCCAAAAAATGTTGTTTCAGAGTGTCGGAGGATGTGGTGAGGATGATATCATCGACATATATTAACAAGTAAGTTGTGTCTGCCCCGCGATGATAGATAAATAGTGAGTGATCACAAGAGCTATGCCGAAACCCAAGAGTAGTAACATAATCTGTAAATCGCTAGTTCCATGCTCGTGGTGCCTGTTTCAGGCCATAAAGAGACTTTCGCAGCCGACAGACATGATTTGGATACGATTGATGTCTGAACCCCATTGGTTGATGCATATAAACAGTTTCTTTCAAGTTCCTGTGTAAGAATGCATTCTTGACATCCACCCCCAACTTGTTGTGATCGACCATAACACTAACCTGGCCTTGTATCTCTCTAGAGTCCCATCAGATCTAGTTTTATGTTTAAAAATCCACATACACCTGATTATATTCATGTCTGACCGTCGAGGCACTAATTCCCATGTATTATTATCGATAAGAGCATTAAACTCATTTGTCATGGCACGGGACCAAACAGGTTTGGTGAGGGCCTCGGTTGGGTTTTGGGGAATAGGTTCTAGATGGGTGGTGATGTGAAGGCTAAAGACAGATTTGGGCTTGGAATGGCCAGTCATACTATGAGTAGTAATGGTTCGGGACGGTGGTGGAGGAGGTGTGGTAGGAGTAGGTGGGTTGACCTGAGTGTTGGGTGGTACGGTGGAGGAGGTCATATTTGGGGGTGGGCGTTTAGGTTTGCGAGAGTACACAAGGGAAGAGGAATGGACCTGGGTGGCCGGTGGGCTATTAGGAGGAGGAAAGGAGGGCCTATTGCGAGTGATTGTGGGCCGGTCTCGGTATGAGAGGTGGGTGGACCGTAGATGGGTGTTGGGCCGTAGGGGAGGAAGAGTTGGTTGGGTCAAGGTGAGACCATATACAAGGATGAGGATCAGATGTGAGGTTAGAGTGCAAGAAATCATAGGAGGGAAGACGTGAATTGGGGGTTGCAAAAGGGAAGACTGTTTCATCAAAGATAGCATGTCGTGAAATTAGAAGTTTATGAGAGGAGATGTCGTAGCATTTATACCCCCTATTATTGGAGGGGTAGCCTAGGAAGACACACGGAGAGGATTGGTTTTGAAGTTTATGAATGGTCGTGGAGGAGAGAAGAGGGTAACAAAGACATCCAAAAATGCGTAGGTGAGGGTAAGAAGGGTGTTTGTGAAATAAAAGATGAGTAGGTGTTTGATTGTTTTTGAGTTTTGAGGCTAAAATATTAAGAAGGTAAGTAGCCATTTGAAGTGCGTGATGCCAGAAGGTGGGGGCGAGTGAGGCGTGAGCCAGAAGTGTTCGTATGATATTATTGATAGATCATATATTCCGTTCGGCTTTGCCATTCTGAGACGAGGTGTGAGGGCAAGAAAACCGGAAAGTCATACCATTTTGTGTGCAAAAATCGTGAAATGATTTGTTATTGTATTCAGTGCCATTGTCACATTGGAACGATACGAGCAAATTGCATTTTAAGATATTTATAAAATTATAAGAAAATGGAATAAACAGATGACTTGTTAGTTAACGGATACGTCCATAGGTAGTTTGTGTAGTCATCAAGAAACAAGATATAATACCGGTGACCTCCCAAGCTAGTGACCAGGGAGGTCCACAAATCATAATGGATAATATCAAACGACAAATAAGTAGTAGAAACAGAATCATGAAATGGTAACTTAACTTGTTTTCCAAAAACACACGACTAACATAATTGTTTGCTAGTTTTACTAGAAGTGGAAATAAAGTTCTGATTATTTAAATGACAAATTAAAGCTGAGCCGGGATGGCCTAAACGTTGGTGCCAGATGTCTTGGGATAAAGCAGCAAAAGTGGTAGGACTTGTAACTTGGGCGGATGCTGGATTAAGTGGGTAGAGATCCCCGGTGCTGTCACATTGGAGGATAGGAATACACGTCAGGTAGTCCTTCACAAGAAAACCATAAGGGTCAAATTCAGTTGATATGTTATTGTCAGTAGTTAACCGACGAACAGATAAGAGGTTTTTTATAAGGTTGGGGGCAACAAGGATTTTATTTAAGTGTAATGGTAGGTAGGGCGGTTTAAGGGTGGTAAACCCGGTGCCAAGGATTGGTATTTGGTGCTCGTTGCCAACAACAATATGGTTTCGTATGCTATTATTGAAATAGTTAGAGAAAGTACCTGACGAGTGAGCCATGTGTTTTGTTGCTCCAGTGTCCATGTATCACTGTTGATCGGGATTTAACGTCATAGTAAGCATAGCTTGCTCGATACTAGTGGGTGTGTAAGATGCATCACTAAACGCGTAAAACTGAGATGTAGAGGATCCAAGAACACCGGCGCCGTTACCACGAGAGGATGACGGACCGCAGGGCTAATGATGTTGCGTTGTGGGGTACGGGACTTGTGGATGCCACGGTGGATGAGTCCACCACTGTTGGTAATTCGGTGGTGTCCATGGCGCCGGAGAATAAAGATGGTTCTCGGGATAGCTTGAGTTACCACGTCCCCACCGTCTGCGGCCCCGACCACAACTACCAGCACCGCGTCCCCAACCATAGTATAACCCCGAAGAGGATCGGGACGGATCGGATTGGTTGACTTGAGATTGTGGTGGACTATTAGGTGGCTGAGAAGCCGATGATTTGGTCGCAACAAATGCCGAGTCAGCCGTTGGTGTTTGTTGTGCTTTTCGTGTCTCTTCTAGTGTGACGCCCGTCTCCCAGGCTTGGCCCCTAGGTGACGTCACTCATCGGATTTACACAATAGCAATGATTATTCAGAGACATACAAAAGCAGCGGAATTTAAAACTTTATTTCATTACTATTGGA
>WOUH02000017.1:3115001-3131178 GCA_009936405.2 Stevia rebaudiana
GACATATATGTAACTGAGGGGGAGTATTATACACGCTGTACTCTTTTCCCTTAACTAAGGTTTTTCCCGCAGGGTTTTCCTTAGTAAGGTTTTAATGAGACTGCATAACTGATCTTGCAGCATCAGTTAAATTACACTCTGAAGAGTCGATCCAACATTATCCAGAAGTATAATGTTAATGGTGTATAATATAAAATGTCCGAGGGGGGGAGTGTTTAAATATTATAATAGCAGACATTATGATGACTTTACAGTTTCTCTATGTATCTATATATAATGTATCATATGTATGGAATTACCAATTTCTCTGAATATATTTTTGTTCATTTCAAAACCATAATATATAACTAGTTATTTATTTTTAAATATATTAATTATTTAATTAATATGCTTTTAACAATTTCTAATAAAAATGCTGAAATTGATCAAAGAAAAGAAAAATAATATTAACAAAAAAAAGAAATAGAAAAGAAGTAAATTACATAAAACGTCCTTTACTATATATACTTAGAATTACGTCTTAATAATAAGGGCAAAGTTTTAGAAAAATTTAACAGAAAAGTAAACTTTTTGTAGTGGTAAGGGTTTGATTGTTTTAAAATACATACATATAAAGATTGCTTTGAACAATTTTTTAAAGCCTAAAACGAAACATGCAAGTCGATGACCGTTGTAAGTTATTCTTATTTTTTCTTATAGGAAAGATTATATTCCACCTATGGTTAGTAGAAAAAGGTTCAATTAAATAAGAAGCTTATTATAAGTAAGGTAAGAAGGATTTGGGGCCATTAGATCCATAGTTGATACTTGAGATTAATTTGTAAGAAAAAAGTTGTTTGAGGATATTTTTAGTAATAAACATCTTTATTAATTTTTTTTTAATTCGTCTATTTTTTTTAAATGTTCATAACTTTTGTATATGAAGTTATTTTTTTAAAGAATCACACCTTAAAATGAGCGTTTTTTATATTTAAAACGAGTATAGTGTTGATATATTAAAAAATAATTTTTTTCGACTCATTATGTCTAATCTTCGTCATTATGTTTTTCTTACTTGTCATTGTATCTATCCTCCTTGGCATTGTGTTTTCCCGAACACATTGTGTTTCCTGAACACTATTGTGTCTTATGTTGGTATTTGGGAATGTCGACTAGGAAGGAAAGTCACAATTGCCTATCGGAAAAACACAATGACAAGGATTAGGTACGTAAAATATTTTAGCTCATTGTGTTCAATCTTTGACATTGTACTTTTCCTACTAGTCATGTGTCTATCCGGCTCGACATTGTGTTTTTCTAAACATCATTGTGTCTTATGTTGCTGTCTAGGAAAACACAACATCGAACTGCAAAGACACAATGACAAGGATTAGACAAATATATTAAATAAAAAACTTTTTCAGCTCTTTATGTTTAATCTTCGTCATTGTGTCTATCATGCTAACATTGTGTTTTCCTAAACACCAATGTGTTTTATGTTGGTGTCTAGGAAAGTAAATGTCCAGCATGAAAGACACAATAACCTGTAGAAAAGACACAATGACCTGTAGAAAAAAACACAATTACGAGGACTAGACACAATGAACTAAAAAAACATAAGTTTTTATAACACTATATTCATTTTAAAGATAAGAAAATACTCGTTTTTATGGTATGATAATTTTTTTTAGAATAATGTTATATGTGAAAGTTATTAAACTTTAAAGAAAGTGGGGGAAATTGATAAAAAAAATAAACATAAGTGATTATGACTCAAATACCATTCCAACAATTTTTTAGATCATTATCATGGTTAATGATTTAATGACTCTAAATTGTTCTTGCATTTCTTATTTTAAGTTTCCTATTTAGTATAACTTTACACAGGGTTAGTAAGTGTCTAAAATCTCGAAAACATAAGTTCGCCATTACTAGAGAAAGACGCCAAAATTAAAATAATACAATCAACCAGTATCAAAATTCATCCATAATGTCCGATCCGGTCCCTTGGTTTTGTTCTATTCCTCACCCTAAGGTAGCTTAGTGTTTTAATATCTTACAAAATCCTGTTCTTTGAAATTCGAGCTTGAAGAAAAAGGGTCTTGTTACAAGCTTTTAAATTCACAAACATGTAGTTAATTCAAACGTATGAACAAAAGCTTTCTTTTTGTTTGGTGTGACCAACTTGTGAAACTGCATTAGATCACGAAAACTAAACGTGAATATTGGCTTAACTTTACATCATACTCAAGCAGGAGAAGGTTTGTGCGAAAATCACTTACTTGTGCGAGAACCAAAAAATCATAACTTAATGAACTTCAAATATTTCTCATTTCTTTATAAAGTTATTATTTTTTAAAACGAATTGCACTATTGAATCATAAATTTTCCTATCTTTCAAACGAGTATAATAAAGACATACTAAAAAAGGAAAAACAATTACGTCATAAAATTATAATACTACATATATGCAGTATCATGATAATTTATAAATTATACTTCTTTAAATTTATATTTGTTTTTTTATAAGGGATTTATTTGGTTTTTTCCTTATTTTTTCATCTATTTATGTATATTGTATATAAATACAGTATGACATACTACAATCATAGTATAAGTATACAGTATGATGATAATTTATATATTTTAGTACTTTGAGCTACTTTACCTATTTTCTATAATTGCTTTTTACGTATCTATGTATATTAGAAGTTGCCGTTAAAAAAAAATTTATAATACAAGAATACTACAACTTACCGCGCAAACTTTTTTATTTTTTTATATAGCTTCATTATACTCGTGTGAAAGACGATAAAATTTGTGATTTAATGATGCAAACTGTTTAAAATAATAATATCGTATAAAAAATAAAAAATGTTTTAAATTTATTTAAATATGATTTTTTTCTCGCATAAAAATGATTTTGTTGTACCTCCTTACGATATTTATGTTTATTTTATTTTGTGAAAATTAGGGTTCCGCTCGTAAATATACGGTATACCCCCAATCAAATAGATGATCCGAACATTCTTGCGCGTAGATCCGACTTCAACCAGATCCCCTACTGAATAATTGAATTCGTTAAACATTCTTTCTTTGTTTGTCACCCTCTAAATTCTAATTAGTTGGATACTTTTTTTGTATCTGTTAATCGTATCATCATTGTTTTGCTTCCCATTATAAATCCAATTTTTAGACGGATTTTAGGGTTCAATTTTGTAGGATTTCTTAAACATCTGTTAAGCCCAATCCTGAAATTGGAAACAAGAAATCCTATTTTGATGGTTTTACGGAATGAATTAGTGATGAATCTGGAGCATAATATGGAGCTCAACTATATCTTCAACTTCATTTGTTAGTTTTGATGGCCAATTCTCAACATCGCTGCGTTTTTGGTACGTCTTCAGTTTCAATTCGTCATCTCCTTTATAATCAAAGAAAATTATAACCTTTGCACGGTCTTAAAACAGCTCAATTTGTATTCATTGACGATGGTTTATTGGATGTTAATGTTATATAGTCAATTGACATCTATGATTTGTCTGTTTGCAGTTGGAAATATACCGTATGATGCAACTGAAGAACAGCTTGTGCAAATCTGTGAGGAGGTTGGCCCTGTTGTATCGTTCAGGTCTGTAAGTTTTTATCTGTTCAACAAAGTAATCAACTTGCACCAAAAGAATTGCATATTATCTGTGAATCTATAAGTTATTGAAGGCAATTGAGTTTTTTTAGATTGAAAAAGGTGGTAATAACTAATAAGTGAATTTTATATTTTCTCTTTCATGGTCCATGGGGATTAGAAACTTTCATGTTAACCCGATTATGTATATTAGTTAATGAACAATTTGATTGCTTATGATGGAGACAATTTTAACTTGTGT
Source organism: Stevia rebaudiana (assembly GCA_009936405.2). Lineage (NCBI taxonomy): Eukaryota > Viridiplantae > Streptophyta > Magnoliopsida > Asterales > Asteraceae > Stevia > Stevia rebaudiana. The sequence goes on from WOUH02000017.1 coordinate 3,118,865, forward strand.
CATCATTACTTTCAGATTAGTTATCGATAGAGAAACTGGTAAGCCCAAAGGTTATGGATTTTGTGAGTACAAAGATGAAGAAACAGCTTTAAGTGCTCGTCGTAATCTCCATGGTTATGATATTAATGGCAGACAGTTAAGAGTTGATTTTGCTGAAAATGACAAAAATTCTGACAAAAGCCGAGAACAGGTAAATGATTTGGATATCCTGTCAAAAATATGAATGTTGCTAACTATTACAATTTGAATCTTTAATTAAGTTTACAATATTGGTTGTTCATAAAAAAAAAAGTTTAATGGGGCCAACACAACTGATTCAAGTTCAACCCTTTTTTGAAACTGACCATTTCATCTGAACCCGTTTCAACCTGTTTCCCGATTTCATCCAATATGCCCAATTTTCTAATTTATAAATTATACGTTATGTAATAACTAATAGCTAATAACCATCATCATTAGTGTAATTATTTCTGTTTTTTATTTTCAGGGTCGTGGTGGGCCTGGAATGCCTACTAATACTGGTAATGCTTAAGTTCAACCTATTTAATTTTCTTTAATTGATTATTTATTTATTGAATTTTTTGGAATCATAGTTCCTCAAAAACAAATTGGGGGTCCTGCAGTCAATGTTGATCCTAGTTTAAACCAGGCGGTTGGTTTACAAGTTGCGATGGCTGCTGCGATTCTGATGGCGGGAACTCTTGGAAGTGGTCAACATAATAACATAAGTCAAAATGGTATCCAGAGTCAACCAGTTTTGGGAACTGATCCTTTGACTCTTCATCTTGCTAAAATACCCAAAGGCCAGTTGACTGAGGTTTTGATTGAATTGAAGGTAACTGTTTTGATTAAACATACAATTTTTATTATATTCTGGAAAGAATGTCATTAATTTTATCTTGATAACAGGTTTTGGCTACTCAAAATAAGGAACAAGCGCGCCAGCTGTTAGTTTCTCACCCACAGTTGTCAAAGGCGGTTTTGCAGGTTTATTTTATCGATTTGTTTTCTTAAAGTTGTTGTTGAGCAATATAACGCGCTTCATAGATCAACTGGTTTCTGCAATTTTGTTTTACCCATCAAGTCTTTTATTTACTGCAGAAAACTTGTGTATTTTTCATGTGTTTTATTAAATACAGAAGAAAACATATGGTGAAATCAAAACATATAATACAAGTTTTCTAATATTTTGATTGCAGGCTCTTATAATGCTGAAGGCAGTTCCTCCCCACATGGTATGCATTTTTACCTAATTTTCTTATTTTTGTTTTGCTACTAAACATTATAGTTTATTCATGTTAAAAAAAAACATTATAGTTTATTATTAGAGCCTTAGATTAGAGGTGACATATTTTATTCAATTTTTTTAAGGAGATGGTCTGGAATGGGTAGGATAAGTCAAATTTTATCCAAATATAGTTTTTAATGCTGACAATCTATTAAATAAGTCAATATTCATCCAAATTTAGTTTTAATGCGTAAGATCTCTTAAATAGTTTTGGTCACTATTACTAAACTAGATCTTATTTAAACAATATATTCTTTATAAATAATAAAGAATAATATGATGTTCCTAATCATATTTAACCCACTAACAGCATGTTAAAAACTTTATTTCCACAACAAAAGCATTATAGCCGCCTTTCTTTCTTTCTTTTTTATTATTTTTAATTTAATTTTATGTAGTTACAGATGCCAAATGTGCAACCACTTTCTGGTCAACTTGCACATCCTCCAGTCCAAGTTGGTCAACAATCTTCAATTCAACCACTTTCTGGTCTACCTCCTCTTGCTCAGAACAAACTGCCACTTGGATTGATAAACCAACCATCTTCTTCATTAGTTTCCAGCGCACAACCGCCTCGGTTTCAGACTCCGTTGCCAGCTCAGCATCAAGCTTTACAATATTCATCATTATTAGGATTATCTGCTGCTGGAAATCTTCAATCCTTACATCCACAACATAAATTACAGTTAAATGTTCCTATTCAGCCTTCTATTTCGACCCATAAGGTGCCAAAATTTACATACATCATGCAATATATTATATATGATTACTTGGAATTTACCAATTTAAGTAACATCTGTCTTGTAGAATTTTTATTGCTTATGACTATTTTGTAGAGGTGGCAAAACGGGTGGGTTGTGGGTCAAAATGGGCAATCTTAAAGTACTTATTGAAACGAATTGGGTCATGTTGGACCAAGCAGCAAACAATTTTTATATAGTCATTATGATTACCAAACTGAATGTAGTACAATTTAGTTTTTATTCTTCAGTCAACCTTTTTAAACTTACATATCATAATTCAGCCCCCTTCACAAATAATGGGTTGAAACATGAAATTGTCAGCTTTAACTTTTTTTTTCCCCTTCATTTATCTTCGTATGTTTTTTAATTATTCAACGTATTCTCATATTATTATTCAAACAATCCAACCAAGTTATTTTTTTTTTAAATTGAGAAATCACTTATAAAAAAAAATTGATCATTGTTATTCATTTTTTTTAGTTTAGTTTTAAACATTTTGAATTATTCTTTTTTTTTTTAATTTAAATGTTAAATTGTGAATTGTGTATTTTAATAAACAAATATAATTAAATTATTATTCATTAATTAGAATAAAATAATTGTGTTGGCATGAGATTTAAATTTTAGTTTCAAAACCTTTTATGTATAGAGAGCTTGATATGACTTGATTTTCATTATTACATATAAAAAAAATTAGATTTCCTTTTAAATATAAAAGTTTGACATGGTTATATTTATCAAAATGAAAATTATTTCTTAAAATTAGAGAATAAATATAATGATGACATGTGTTAAAATTATGTGAATATTTTAAAAAGATTACATGTGTCATTCTTGGTACTCCTTTACTTAAAGTAGATTAAGTAACTTGGTTGCCACATGTCAAATTGTGAACTTCTGGGAAGTCTAGATTTTTGTTTCATGACTCTTTTTTCTATTGAATTAATTTAACTTGAATAATTAAACTAAAAAATATAAATATTCTTAGTATAATAATGTATTAGAAGTTATTAAATCTATGAAGATTTCAGTTATATTTTATCTTAACTATATTTTTATATTTTTTTAAATCTTCATTATTATTATTTGTTAGTTATAATTCTTAACTTTTTGAATAAATTACGTTTTTGGTCCATAAGGTTTGTTTTGTTTAACCCTTTCAGTCTAAAAAGGAATCTGTTAACATATCAACCCCCGAGGTTGCATTTTTTTAACCATTTTAGTCCTTATCACTAACATTGTTAACTTCTTTCTGTTAAATATTAAATCTTTTCAAACCTAAAATACTATTTATGTAAATGACTAATGTTTTATGTATTTGTGGGGCTATTGTGTAATCTTTTTTAATCATTTATGACACTTATAATAATATTTAACCAATGGATGATAACATCTAACAAACGTAATCGACTCTTAACTTTTTATTGTTTCTTATTTCACCAGTGGCTTATGACATCTAACATACAAATCTTATCTTATGTTTAATCTTTTATTAATAAGTAACTCATGCTACCAGTACCATGTGTCACAAGATCCTTATTCCGGCTTCTTCTCAGTTTCAATATTTCAAACATAAAATATCCCTTCATAATTCCTAAATGTTCATTATTTCAATATAAGAAGATTACCAGCAATCACTAAACAAGTCTCTTGTTTTGCTTCTTGAATAGAATATGATGTTTATGAAGAAATTATTATTTTATACAATTTTTAATCAAACTTAAAGCAATCCTTTTGAATGTATTAGCCTATCTCCTTGATTGGATCATCTTCAATACCAAATAACGGAAACAAAGATCATGAAAAACCTACACATTTATCTAATAATCCTGCATGGGGGATTAAAGCAGATCATCGTCATCATCCAATTAATCCAAACATGGCTTCTAGATTACATGAAAATGCAAACATTATTAATAATAATAACAACAAAGATCATCCTCCAAAACTGTTGAAAATGGAGGATGGAAGTGGTGCATCTTTCTCACCTGCAGATATATCAAAACCGGATCAAGAGGTATTTTTTTCATTTTTATATTAATATTTACGTGCGCGTGTGATTTACATTTATTGTTGTTTAAATAACTGCAGCTTCTTCCTGGTGCTGAATCGGCTTTATTGCAACAAGTGTTGAGTCTCACACCAGAGCAGTTAAGTTCATTATCTCCAGAACAACAGCAGCAAGTCATTCAGCTTCAACAGATGCTTCGACAGTCAACTTAGTCAAACACTCGAGTCAAAGACTTGGGTCAACTGAGTGTATGACTTGGTCTTAAATTTGTTTTTTTTTTTGGCATACACATGTAGAGTAGTATAGTTCAGAATTATGAGGGATCCAATTACACTTGTAACGGTTGAAGATTATGGTATTGAGTGTTTTAAAGTTGAGACAAGTATTTTTGGATTATTAATATAAGGGTTTTTGTTATTGCTGTTTATGTTTGATCAATTAGAATTCATGCAAAGTTTTCGATCTCAAGATTATCATTTATCAACCATAAATCCACATGACTTAAACAGCAGTAACAAAAGGAATATAAACAACAAACCATTGGATGTAAACAAAAACGAAATTTACTCTACACTGTAATTTAGCTAAAACTTACTTTTGTATTTTGTATTCATTACATCTGTGTATCTTCTAAAAAACTTTCACAGCCCATTTCTCATGTTGTTCCTTAATCTATTAAGTAGTACTTTTTTTTTTTAATTTTTATTCTTTTTCTTTCACTAGGAAATGATTAGTTATACCCCAAAATATCAAGAATGTGTTTGCTTTCCCTTAAAAATACGAGAATGAGTTATTACCCTATAAACAAATGGGAACTATGAACAGTATCTATATATCAATATTTTATTATATTAGTTTTTTATTTCCTTATTGATTTTATATTATATTGATTTTTTATTCCTCAACTGATCACGTATTGATTTTTTTACTTTCACTCAATACACGTATTTTCTGCCTTTGGATACATACAAACGTATCATTTTAATATCTTTTTCACTGTGACTTTCTTCTTCTCTTTGGTATCTTGCGTCCAACCCTATCATTATAACAGACCTAGCGTCATCCGCTTCTATTATAGCAAATCTAGCGCCATCTGTTTCTATTATAGCAAACCTAGCGCAACAACGTGCGCAATTGCACCAACTAATTTGAATAATTTATGAATGGTGTTTACAAGAAAAGACTAACAACTAAAGAATGTGTTTGCTTTTCATCAAATGAGACATAAGATTGTGTTTTTATCTATGCTACGTCGATACATAATAGTGTTTCATATTGACATTTTAATCTTCATAACTTTTTTTTAACATCTAAAGGAAATTCAATAAAAACTAGCAAGATGCTAGAAATAAAGAAACAATAACAAGAAGAAACATCACTAAAAAGAGAAATTACACCAATTTGACCAAGTGAGGTTTACACACTTGCACCTATTTTTCACCGATAAATAAGAAAGAGATTTGATCTCAGCGATAACATCCACTAGGGACCCATGTATCTTGTTGAAGATCCAATAATTTCTCGCTTTCCAAATGCATCACATAGAAGAAAAAAAGATAGCCTTGATTAGCCTTTTATAACCAATATCCTCGTCCCCGGGCAAAAGATCCACCTCCTCGAGACGACTGCAAATGAAAGAGCCACATAACTTGGGACATTTGCACCATCCCGTCAATCTGTCCCATTATTACGACGTGAAATGACACCCACTAAAAAAAGATGATCTGGCTCCTCATGCGAAGAACATAATCTTCGTAACTAACAGTCACGTAGCGCCGCAACACGTAGAAAACTTTTCTAGTGATATCCCCCATCCCCATCCCCATCCCCATCCCCATCCCCATAATTTGACCAAAAGTCACTATTATTACAAAAAAATGATTACTTTTCAAAACTTCCTATAACCCATTCCCCATTTTCAACCTCATTTAATTAAATAATACTTTTTATTTCACTTTTTATAAATTTTTCTCTCTCCTTCACTCACACTCACTCACAAATAATATTAAAATAATGAAATAGGAATTTGATGAAATTGATTTCGCTATTAATTGGGTTGGGGACCGGGATAGGATGGACTATAGAGAGTGGTTTTTGTTTTGGTAAAAGTTTGAAGATAGGGTTAGGATGGGATATGAGTTGTGAATGCTATTTAAGCATTTACATTACAGTCTTTAAAAATTATGTGAGTGAGTTTTTTATACTATAAAGATTGGTTGAAAGTGGTTTTAAGTAGAGAAATATAGGGAAACTGATTAAATCAGTAAATATAGAGAAACACTATTCATTAAAATAAATTAGAAAAAGAAAAAGGTAATAAATATATAAAAATTATTATTTAATTAAATATAATAAAAAAAAGTAATAATAAATATATAAAAATAATTATATAATTAAATAGCAGAGAATTAAAAGACCATGATTTTTAATGAATTATATATATAAATATATAAATTGTAATGTAAATGCTCTTAGCGCCAACCTTTAATACTTGAAAAGTTCAGGGTTCTATCTTGCAATTAACTCTATTTCTCTGCAACACAATGATTGATGTGGCAATAAAATCACCACCACACTTCATAATCGTCTTCCACCTCTCACAAACTCCACTTCACTCTCTGAATTTCACACAAAAATGGCGGAAACCCCAATCCGATTTGGGATACTGGGCTGCGCCGACATAGCCCGCAAGGTTTCCAGAGCAATTTCTCTTGCTCCCAACGCCGCCATATATGCAATCGGCAGCCGATCGCTCGAAAAAGCCACCAAATTCGCAGCCTCCAACGGTTTCCCTGAATCCGTTAAACTCTATGGCAGTTATGAAGCCGTTTTGGATGACCCTAACGTTGACGCCGTCTACGTTCCTTTACCGACCAGTCTTCACCTCAAGTGGGCTGTGTTAGCCGCCGAGAAGAAGAAACACATCCTGCTCGAGAAACCGGTGGCGCTAAACGTCGGTGAGTTTGATCAAATTCTTAAGGCGTGTGATTCGTATGGTGTGCAGTTGATGGATTCTACCATGTGGATGCATAATCCAAGGACGGCGAAGATGAAGGAATTCCTCTCCGATTCTGAAAAATTCGGCGAATTACGAATGGTAATATGTTAGCTGTTTTTCCTTTATTTTCGAATTCAATTTCAAACTTTACATTGATTGTTTTGAGGGATTTTATCTGAAAATTCGGCAAATCACGATCGGTTATATGTTAATAAAATCAAAGTTCGTGCTATTCTTTGATTGTTTTGGCTATTAGTTGAAGATTATGATTTGAATGCTTTCCATTTTGTTTGAAGGGATTTGCACTCGTTAATCCTGAAATTTGGTGCTGATCTTTTCGGTTTTGGATTTATGTAGTTGCCCTTTGCTTGACATGAATTTAATTCCAAATTGTAGTCAATTTTGATTATTGGTCCTATTTCTTTTGTGATTATATCTGTTTACTTGACCCGTTTGATCCATTTCTTTGGTAGTTAATTTTGGCTATTTGTTCCAGTTTCTATTTCTGTTATAGTGGATTTTCATTTTCATAGAAGTTCATTTGACACTAAAAGCTTTAAAAATCATTGTAGATAAATGCAGTCTTTACATTTGCTGCCAATCAAGACTTTCTTGAAAATGATATCCGTGTGAAACCCGATCTTGATGCTCTTGGCGCGCTTGGTGATGCCGGATGGTATTGCATACGCGCTATATTATGGGCTAACAACTTCAACCTACCCAAATCTGTAACCGCGTTACCAGGAACCATATTTAACAAATCGGGAGTCATCATATCATGCGGGGCTGCATTACAATGGGAAGACGGGAAAGTTGCAACTTTTCATTGCTCGTTTCTTGCAAATCTAACAATGACCATAAGTGCTTCGGGGACAAAAGGTAGTTTGCATATAAATGATTTTGTTATCCCGTTTGAAGAGAAACAAGCTTCGTTCACAACCGCAACTGAGTCTGGGTTCACTGAGTTGGTGACCGGTTGGGTCCCTTTACCGAGTCAGCATACTGTCATGACTGATGTTCCTCAAGAAGCACGTATGGTTACTGAGTTCTCGAGGTTGGTTAAAAGTGTTAAGCATGATGGTGCGGTTGTTGAGAAGATGTGGCCGACACTGAGTCGGAAAACACAGTTTGTGTTGGATTGTGTGAAGGCGTCGGTTGAGAAAGGTGGTGAGACTGTGAGTTTGAGTTGAATCGGTTAGAGCTGGCTTGTGATCGACTTTGGATTTCATGGTTGAGTGTGAACAAATTCTAGTTTCAATATAATTAAGTGTTGAATAATGTTGGAGAGATGATTATATGTATAAATTGATTGCGTATTTATTTGTTGGTTTTTGTTACATCTGTTTGTCTTTAATCTGTATTTGAACTAATGCATCTATCGGTTTGGTCACATTCTATTGAACCATCATATATCACCTTGATTTCTTCTTACTTGTGTCTTTTATATTTATTTGTGTTAAATTAGTGTATCTTTGTCTTTTGTTGTATCTGGTCACTAGAGATTAGGCTTTGTTGCATTCCTTTTTCTTGACAGTTTTAGAATGTTATGAAGTGGTTGCAATCTAAAAAAGATTAAGTTAAGATAGTAGGTATTAGCAAACACCAAGGTTGCAGAAGTCGCTATACGCTCCTAGGTCGGTCGACTATAGATTTAGGAGTACTCGGGGAGTACTCGTGACTACTCGGACATGTTAACTTACAAAGAACTGTATTTTCCATAGATTATATATATGTAAAACATAATAAATTTACTAATATTTAACAAAATACATGTTCAAATCAATACTTAAATCAAACTATTTCCAACTATAGTCATTGTAAATTAAAAGAATAGACACATCATAATACCATATACCTTAAACCTCTTAGGAGTGCTGCCTTTGACCGAATCCTTGCACCACCTCAGAATAGCATAAAGTCGCATCGGAAGACCTCCTTGGAGCGAGTACTCAGAGAGTCAGAGAGTACTCGGCCTTGGAGGCCGACTTTTACAACCTTGGCAAACACTATTTGGGCTTTAGTTTGCAATGTTGTAAATTTTGAGCATGAAAGGATGTAATAAAATTATCTGGTTTACCGAATATGAAATTATTTCACAAGATTTTGTCTTCAGTTATGTAATGCGAGCATGTTAACCTATTCTAGAGTAGGGTATTACAAACTTTATCCCATAATACGTAGATGATAACATGAAAATGTTTTCAGTGAATCCAACCCCTATTATTATCTTGTATGATATGCACTAAATTATACACGTTTTATACAACATTAATCAACCAATTTACATCGTTTATCACATTATTATAAGATATTGGTACTGATTATGTTTACTTTCTGATTATAGGCTAAAAAGGGCATACATACGGGAAAACAAGCGAAACCGGGACATAAAATGAGGATAATTAAGATCAGACGAAGAGGCATGGCCCCGTGCCTGGACTGACACGCCCCCGTGCCCCATCCAGAATAAGACAAAAGTACCATGTCGAAAGCCAGGGTGACCACGGCTCTGTGGCCATCTTGACACGCCCCCGTGCCGACCAGACCTGCATGTACGAGCCGACAAAACGTGACCACGACCCTGTGCCTGGCCAGAAACTTAGCTTATAAATAGAAATCAAGACCCTCATTTTGGGGGATCCTTCCAAGAAGAGAGGTGCCGGGTTTTGGACCTTTTTTGTATCATTTTCACCTCTCTTCCACCCACAACTCACAATTACAATCGGAGGATCCGTTCGTTGACGAGGAAAAGAGTTCTTGCACTCGAGAGGCGATTATCATCATCTTCATCATTTTTGTAAACACTCTTCGTCAAATCGTTTTGGTTTTACCATGAGTTGTAGTTGTTTGCTTCTTGTTATTGTAAAGCTCATTATGAGCTAAATTTATTTTATCACCCTAATCTAGATGAAGCTTAACTTTTGATTATGTTTGTGTGGTTTTAATTAGTTAGACAAATGATAAACCTTTGATTATCCTTGATGAAAAATACGGTAACCGGAAAATGTTTCTTAGCCGGCCTTCTTATTCCACACCAGTGACAACAATCAATTTTCGAGACAAAAATTCTTTCAACAAGGGGATGATGTGACACCCCGCAAATTCAGGTCATTCAAGACCCTAGTAACCTCACTAATGTGCTATACTTGTTTTTATTATACTTGATGTAGATTAACTAAGGCCCTGTTTGATTTCCGGCTGACCGGCTGACCACGGACTCGGTCAGCGGTCAGGCCGTTTGTTTCGGCACAACCCCAATCTGACCGAGACCTGCGTGCTGACCGAACCCATGGTTATTTGCTGACCGGGACCTGGATCTCGACGTGGCTGACCCGTCGCTGCTGCTGCTGTTCGATGATGGTGCTGCTGTTCGATTCGATCGGGAGCCAAAAAAACGAGCTGCTGCTGCTCGATGATGGTGCTGCTGTTCGATTCGATCGGGAGCCAAAAAAACGAAGAAGACGGTCGTGAAGATGAAGACGGTCGACGACGGGAGGGGTGAAGACGATGATGGATTGATCGACGACGGGAGGAGACGGTCGTGAAGAATGCAGATTGGGGTTGGGGTTGTGGCTGCAAGGTGCAAATGAGATTAGGGTTTTACAATTTCACACTTTATATATTCCATTTTAGAAACCCGTTTTTCCTCGTTAGAAACTCGTTTTTCAACATAATTTATGGTTATTTTTATCATTCAGCTGAGTCAGTCAGATACAGAATCAAACAGGCAAGTTTCAGTCAGATGCAGACTCAATCAGAACTTCTAACTGGGTCAGCTTCTGACTCAGTCAAATCATACCCAGTCAGACAAATCAAACAGCCCCTAAGTGGAGCGGAAAGCTCGTACTTGAACCAGTTTAGGCCATTAACTATAGATTGTCAGTCGAGTCCCAATGCAGACATAAGAGAATAATAGTAATAATAATATAAACACAATCATAGAGTGTTAGGGATTATTTCATTCTCGTGTAGACAACTACTAACGAACTCAATAGTTAGATCTGGTCACACGAACTACCAAAGACAATCAAACTCCTTTGATCAAAACGCCAAATAAGAGAATAACTAGGTTTGTTGTGATTTTAAGTTTTTAACCATATTAGAAGACGTTAATTTATGGTGATGATAATTTAACAAAGTAGCTCCGATATATTTTTCTTTTGAAAAGCTAACACACACCAATCTACACTACTCCAAACTTGTATCTTTTCTTTAATTTCATCATACTCAAGTTTATACCTCTCGTATGTAAAAAAGCTATGTTTTTTACCGCTGACCTATTCGTACCATTTTAGAGAAATCTTAACAAAATATATTGATATCAATAGACAAAGACTCATTGGTAACTTTCTAGTACCTTTTTACGTACCAAAGTGCGGGATGGTATTTCTACAATCATGTTTATTGAAAGACACGTGGTTCTTTTATATATACTATGTTTTAAATTTAACTTATCATATATTAACGTATTGATAGTGAATATCTTGGCAAGCCGGTCATTTTCGGCTATTTTCGCCGCGTAGACACAAATGTGGTGGGCCCAATCTACGCATTCATATGAAATTCGTGGACCATAAAAAAGTTGGGCCCATGTGAGCCATGTCTAATATGATCCAACTTACATCACAACAATTATAAATTATTAACCCACTTTGTTAAAACAAACACGTCTCCACAACTATCATGGTAGCCATTGAATTTACCATTGAACGTTTAAAATACTAGGTTATAAATCATCTATCACACCGGTTTTTGTAATTATTATATTTAGTTTCATAAGTATTTATGATATTTAAATAGCTTTTGTTTTATTATATAATTTTAATTATTATACTTATTATTCGTAAAATTGGACTTTTCTTCCTACATTTGAATTTAAAGTGTATTTTTTGGTCATAAACTTAAAACAATTTTTAACATTTCAATTTATGTTGGAACGAATAAAACAAACATAAAATAAATGACTTAACTTTTTTTTTATGCATCCTTCTTTGCTGGATGATAGCCAGAAATTTATATTCGACAAAACACTAAAAAAACTCAGTGTTAAAAATATAGGTTTGTTGGTACATATAAGCCAAAAAGAACTTTTAAATTAAAACGTCTGAAATAGTCGAAGCAAAACAAATTATTGTATATTTGTATAGGGTTAGGATAAAGTAAATAGGGAGCTTATTCTAAGAGGGCTAAAAGGGATTTTTAAAAAAATCATAAACCGACTCAAACGAACTCCGATTGAACTCATTTTAGCGGCGTTGGAACCGTCTTGTCAAA
>WOUH02000017.1:3148302-3163177 GCA_009936405.2 Stevia rebaudiana
TGAATGAATAAGTCTTCCGCTATTGTTCTCTGTATGATCATGTGTTCTTGTGTAAATCCAAACGTGACTGGATCCTGGGGATTTAGGGTGTCACAATGTCTCTTATTCGGGATACAATTATTCAGGACTGACAGGTAAACTCGTGAAGCAACAAAAGCTAAGGCTTTGTGTCCCCATTTCTCTAGTGCCCATGTTTTCGTCTTTACAAAACGTATTACTCATAACTCGGGTGTCAGGGACGATGAAAATTAAGTTCTGTAATGAAAAAGAAATCAAAAGCTGTCATTGGAAATCATAGCGTCAAATAAAACATCAAAAGTGAAATGAAGTTGTTCTTGCCCTTTAAAAGTAGAATTTGAAGTTTATTCTACTTTAGTCAAAATACAAAGTAGACTGTTATGTAGATATGAGCATTAGCCCCAAATCCTCCATATCAACATCAGCTACAAAGCTTTTACATGCATCTGCAATAAGTCTGTTGTTGGTATGCATTAGTATATTGTTACGTTTCTTATTTATTTTATTTGAATTTTCTTATGTTTGCATTGTCTAGGGGTCATATGGACCGTTTTCTATTTGTGTAGGGATTATATTTGTAACTCTATTTTTATAAATTGATTTAAACGTATCATCAAGGATGGCAACCAGATTTTGAGTCCAAATAACTCCTATCTTCTAGCTTCTCTTCATAATCTTTACGGTTTCTAAGCTTCTTCTTCTCCTTACTGTTTAAACCCTATCAAGGGTATCAAAGCTCAACGATCTTCACCACTATGACAAACACACGTAATTAATAAGTTGATAAGGCGATTCAAGACCACTCGATGGCGAATCTTAATCTTCATACCACACTCGCCACCATGATGAAACAACAGGAGCAGATCTTGAAAGCATTGAATGGGAAGAATCCATCAAGTTCGGATGGTATACCCGGTCGAGGGGCGAACCTTAGAAGAGTTCGGACGGGGCGACCGCCTCTGCTTCGTTTTTCTCCACAAGTATATATTTGGTAACTCGTAATTCAAAAATTTTAATCCGTATAATCTCGTCCATGCTTTATTAAATTATACGGTGATATTTGTCTCTGCTAAAAAATATTTTATATTTATTAAAAAATATGGATGATAAAGAAACCTGAATAACTAAAGAACCGAGAGATGATAGATACAATCTTGTTATGTTATTTAGGTATTTAAGGTTTGGGCATATAATTAAATGTCACTTTCATTTAATATATAAACCCAAAATTTATAATTGGCTCATCAGCAATTAATCCATAACCTAACCCAATTGATGTTGACATAATTATAACTGGCTCAATTGCCCATTAGTCCATTATATTTAAATGAAATAAAAAAAAATACGGGAATAAGGATAAACCCAAAGTTTATAATTGGCTCATTAGCAATTAATTCATAACCCAGTCCAATTGATGTTGATATGACTATAACTAACACAATTACTCATTAGTCCATCACATTCAAATGAAATAAAAAAATACGGGAATAAGGATTCATCCCACCGCTTGTCAACATGCCCACGTGAACAACCGTTGCCACTGCTCCCTCCGGCTGAGTTGGTTGCTCCGGTGAGCTAAGCTCCGACGACCAGCCTCCCACCCTCCATTTCCGCCGGCATTCATCCACAAGTCCACCTCCATCATCTTCCCCATTCTCCAATAGGTAAATTGTTTATGACATTATAAACAATTTATGTATTTGTTAACAACTATTTTAGTTTTTATGTTTGAATGAAAACTAGAGTATTTATTGTTTGAATGAAAATTAGAGTTTTAGTAATGTCGACCCGAACCGTCGGCCCGAACCACCGACTCAAATCGTCAACCCGAACCACCGGCCAGATACATAGCATTAGAGCCCCAAATTTTCACCCATGCTTACGTTTTTTTCAAGCTCCGCCAGTGATCGTAGGATTTGTGTTAGGCTTCATAACCTTAAACAGGTCACCCGTAGTGATTTCTACATTAATTAATCTATGTTTTGTCAAATTGATTTCTCACAGCGATGTTGATCAAGTTGATTGTTAATGATATGCGATCATTCCTATTCCATACAGCCATACTTCAAATGTAACTAAATCGTTAGTTGTTGAAAGCCAAAAATAAAATCCATATTTTTATTTGTAATAAAATTTTGTTAGCCGGAAACCGTATTTTAAATACACCCTGAAAACTAAAAAAATTGGTAGTGAACATGTAACATAAAACGTATAAAGTGGGGGTTGCAGCCATAGTGATAAAATGTAAGTTTCACGATCAAGAGGCTGTAAACTTTTTTCAAGCCAAAATTGCAATTTGATATAGTTAAAAATAAATGTAACATAAAGTTGATGTTAAATCTGTGTCCTATGTCGTTAGTTTGCAGTCTACATGGATTGTTATCTACTTATCTCCATATATATTAGGTGTACGCATGTTCTAGTATCTTGCTAGTTTATGTTTTTATTTTTCTATACTAAAATCTCCGCCATTCAAAAAAAAAAAGTCTACTTATCTCATGTTATGATTGTGAGACCAATTGGTAAGCGAAGACCCGACTTTTGTGAGAAAAGACAAATTAACTAAAGACGCGTCAACAAAAATCTGAAACTAAAACCGATAAAATGTATTTGTAGAATCTGCAAAAGATTTGTCAAGTGTCTTAGGTTGTTGAAACTATCTGTATCAATTAAAATAGTCTACATAAGGAAACTTTTGGGTGTCCATTGTTTTGTCAATTGCGATATGTGAGGACCATATCATCATGGTTGCCACAAGAGGACCATAATCATCTATAAACGTAACTTTCTCTTACAAATGGCAATGGACCGGTATCCAGTCAAGTATTGGTAATCTCAGTTCTGTACTTGCTTGTAAATCGTGTTTCATACCCGACATAATACCCGCCAAGTATTTGTCAGATATATACTCATTGGGTATCAGACTATCGAGTGTACCCGTGGGTAACATGTATACATGTTGATTCGTTAAAAAATACCTTTGTGATTTTTATGCTCATTTTTTTACCTTTATAATTTTTATTTAAGTGTTACAAATTTAAATATGATGCAACACATCTATATCTATACTATATAATAAAGCAAGATTTTAAGAGGACACGTGACACTTTCTGGTTCATTCTCACAGTTTTTTCCCACGTCTCTCTTTTATGAATTACTAATACCCATTTAACTTTTTATGAATATGTAAAATAAATATATAATTAATCAAGTTAATTTTATATTAAATTAGTTATGAACTCTTTAATATTTATTTAAGCAGATTTTTGTAACATTTTTTTTCATAATTAGGAATTATTCATAACTGTTACTTCAAACTTTTTTAAAAAATATATATCTTAACGACTATAAGTGTTAACAGATTAAATTGTATTTTATTTAACATGTGTAATACACAAGGTTATTCTATTAATACCATTAAATGATTTTAAAAATATTTTTTTTATTAAGTAAATAACATTACATTTATTTAACTCGTGTATCACACGGGATTTAATCTAATGTATATAAATACAGGGGTGGATAAAACCAAAACCCAGTTAAGTTAATAACTCCATAGAAACCCCAATATGTTATATATGTAACAATGACTTTTCTTAAAGTTTTGATTTTTTTTATTTTGTTAGATAAATTCACATTAAATTCTAAGACTTTTGGTGCAAGAATTTTAAAAAGCATTGAGTATTTAAATTATCATTTTTATTTTACAAAAATCAACAAAAAGCTACATATGTAACATTTCGTTGAATATTTTTAAAAAATGACTTTCTTTGTTATTTTTTACATATTTTTAAAAAAATAATTACTTAGCATTTTTTATGTTTTTTTTAAACTGGCGAAATAACATTTAAAATTGAGTTTTTTTTAAGTAAAAATAATTTTTTTAGTTTGAGTTTTCTAAGGTTTATAGTTTGACAATATATTTTTTGTTTTTCATGTACACTATCTCTAATACGACAACGTATATAATAACTCGTGTTAGCATAACGAATGAATACTAATTTTTAATTAACAATAATAATCGAAAATGCCAAACAGTTTTAAGGCAATTTGTTAATTTTATATTTCTTGAAGAATATTCATTTTCTTTAATTTGGTTTGCTGGCACTTGAGAGTTGAGATGGTGACCGACGATTTTTATTTTTTAATATATCAACAATTATATTATTAGTTAAGATGTATGCAAATTGGGAGTAGTCACTAGTCACCAGTCACCCTCGCTCCACTTGTTACCTGTACCCTCGAAGAAAACAAAAACAAGGTTTTTTTATATATTATTATTTTTTATGTCATAATATTCCAACTTGATTAAAATTTTATTTTTCTTGATATAACAAAACTTTAATTAAGATAGAAGCTACTTTTATTATCATTGAAAAAGTAACGACGTGTAGACAAAAATAACATTGAAAAATTGGAGTTAAATTGATGTATACATTGAAAATCTTTATATTTGCGTTCTTATTTAATATTCATCTAAGTAAAAAACACAAAAATATAAATTACCATAAAATCAATAACCTAATTTTCTTAGAGAATTTATCCACCTAAAAATATGATAGCGACATTTGTTTATATTTTTTATACACTATTAGTTTTACCAACTTCAGCTCCCAGTTCGTTATCTTGGAGTTCCGTTGATCTCGTCTAGATTGACTTATCAAGATTGTAGGGTTTTGTTGGAACGTATGGAAAAACGGATTGATGATTGGAAAACGAAATCTCTTTCATTTGCGGGTCGGGTTCAGCTTATTCGCTCAGTTCTTTTCTCTATGCATATTTATTGGGCCTCGGTCTTTATTCTCCCAGTTCGTATTGTCCGGGCTCTTGAGCAGAAAATGAGGAACTTCCTTTGGAACAGGGGTACCGAGGTTAAAATTCAGCCCAAGGTTTCTTGGAATTCCATTTGTCTCCCGAAACAGGAGGGTGGCCTAGGTTTGAGACGGGTTGATGAGTCAAATTTGGCTCTCATGACAACCCACATTTGGAGCATCTTATCCCATCGGAAGTCTTTATGGGTGGATTGGATTCATGCTTATAAGCTTAAGGGGGATAGCTTCTGGGAGGTTGCCCCGAGATGTAGTATGAGTTGGGGTTGGAGGAAGCTTCTTCAGATCAGGCCGATTATCCGTCCTCATATCTCTATCCGTATTGGTAATGGGCTGTTATCTAATGTTTGGAGTGACTCTTGGTCGAGTGTAGGCCCCCTTCGTGCCTTTATCTCGCCAAGACAGATTTCTAGAGCGGGGTTTACGCTTCAGGCCAAAGTTGCTGATTTGATTCGTGATGGCGATTGGATTTGGCCCCGTGCTTGGTATGACTTGTTCCCGGTCTTAAATACGGTCCCTATGCCCACTATTGTTGCTGATCGTAATGATATGATGGTTTGGGTTGATAAGGAGGGGAATGACCGCAAATTTACTACTTCGACCACGTGGCACACGCTACGGAGACGTTCGGAAGAGGTGGTTTGGACGGATATGGTGTGGTTTCCTCATGGTGTTCCAAGACAAGCGTTCCATTTATGGCTTTTGTTTCGGAATAAATTGAGAACGCAAGACCGATTGCAGGTTTGGGATGTGGGGAGTCGAACGAATCTAGGGCTGATGTGTTGCTCCTTATGCCATCATGACATTGATTCTAGGAACCATCTCTTTTTTCAGTGTTCTTTTGCAGACCAGATCTGGGCTAAGGTGCGAACTAAGGCTTACATGGACCATATTGATGGTAAGTGGGAGGATATTGTCCAATGGCTTCAGCCTATGTCAAAGAAGAAATCGGCCTTGAGTGTCATTGGTCGTTTGGTTTTTTCCTCCACTGCGTACTTTGTCTGGGCTGAGCGAAATCAGAGGATGTTTAATTCTTCTGACAGATCTCATGACCAGCTAGTTGACATTATCATCCATAATGTTAGATACCGTCTGTTATCCTTCAGGTTCAAAGATAATCTGCGCAATAGGAAGGTGCTTGAAGACTGGTGTATCCCTAAGGAGGCGCTGATGAGCAAAGATGATTATGGCTAGGTTTTTGCTTTGAGTCGTGTTATTGCTTGTGGTTTTTTTGAGTTGTTTTTGTTCTCTCGTGGTGTAGTTTGCTAGTTAGCTTGGTTTTGCTTGTTTGTAGTTTACGTGTAGGTGGCATGTCACCAACACGAAATGTTGAGGCTCCTTCTGCCTCAATCTTGTTTTTCTTTGGCTGTTTATAATAGAATCACCGAGGTAACTCTTTACCAAAAAAAAAACACTTCTTAGCAAACTATTATGTAACTCGCAAACTCTCAAGTATCTCGCAAACTCAAGGTAGCAGACACAAATTTATCAACTAGAAAAAACTAACAAAACTCCCAAACAATTTTTTTTATTTAAAAAAATTAAAAAATTTGAATAAGATTTGATTTAAATTTGTATACTTAAAAATAAATTTGATTTTATATTATTTGCAAAAATTTAGGTATTTTTAAAAACTTGAATGATTTCCAAATCTTTAATTAATTTGATATATTATTACAAAATTCTTTCTCAAATTAAACATTTTTAAGATCAAACTCACAAGTCCTGTTAAAAATTCTTGAATGAATTCAAGAACATCAAGAGCACGTCAAATCAAAGAATACTTAACTGTTCTTGACCAAATACTTTGATTTAATCCGAAATTTTAAAACCTTGATAATTGTATAAAAAACTGTTATGAATATTCTAAGGTTGCGTTTCCCAAACACTTAATTTATAAATTTAAACAAATAATTAATAAAAATGAAACAATTTATAAATTTAAACAAATAATTAATAAAAATGAAACAAAATAATACAATTATCAAATTCAAATTAAAAAAAAAGAAAAAAGAAAGGTATTTTCGTCTTTCACCTTACTTTTCTCAATCCATTCCCTCTTTATATCTCCTTGCTTTGTTCCTCCAAAACCAAAAGACACAATGAGGCTATCCGGGGGTATACATCTACTTGTATGTCTCACACTCACACTCACACTCACACTCACAGCACTCGTACTCACTGAGTCAACTCAACCACCGTTCGCCTGTGACTCATCCAAACCCGCCACCAAATCATACCCATTCTGCAAACTCACACTCCCCATCTCCGCCCGAGTCAAAGATCTCGTCTCGCGACTCACTCTTGACGAGAAGATCTTGCAGCTCGTCAACACCGCGCCGGCGATTCCACGACTCGGTATTCCGGCGTACGAGTGGTGGTCGGAGGCGTTGCACGGTGTTTCGAACTCCGGATACGGTATTTTCTTCAATGGCACCATCAAGTCCGCCACCAGTTTCCCACAAGTTATCCTCACCGCAGCTTCTTTCGATGCCCGACTGTGGTACCGAATCGGTCAGGTGAATGAGTTAACTCGCTACTGTTTTCAATACTACATTATTCTAATTAGGGCCAATTTATTGACTGATGTTACAATGCTTTGATCATATTCATAAGATTTTGTTGGGTTTTTTTGGTTAGTTATTCGTCAATAATTAAGTTTGATAAATATTCAATATACTCATTCCAATTCGTTTTCATAAATATACATTTTCCTTTTGAAAGTTGCTACACTTTTATTTTAAAAAAATAATTTCTTTTTTTGGCATATTACAATATTCGTTATAGATGTCTTAAAATAAATTATCATTGTGGAATTAAAGAGTGTGAGTGTTGTCAACTTGTCATTTCATAAAAAAGATATAGACATACAAAAAAAAAAATTTAATACCAGTAACCACAATCAATTTTACATAAATAATTGTGATTATCATATAAATACATGCAAATATTGTATTAACTAAGTTACAATATATGTTTATGTATGTTTTATTATTATAAGTATCTGGTTGCTCTTATTTTTAATTAGCTATCTGCTTAGCTCAAGACATGTGTAGATATATTATTGTATAGAATTAACTATCTAACTTAATATAGGCCTTTTATTTTATGATTTTAACACATGTTACATTTCTCTCTTGCTTCCTCCTTCTCTTTTTAGTGTTCTCTTAAATACCACCACCAATTAATAGCATTTTAAAGAACAATAGAAAACTCAAAATTTACGAAAAGTAACACATGTGTTAACATCATAAAAAAAAACTCAGATTTAGGTAAATATTTAATTTTTTAATATCAAGATCACATAATACACATCCAATATTATTATTTATGTAATAAACAATACCTTTGTAGGAATAAATGGTAAAATTATAAAATGTAATTTGTAGGCAATTGGATTGGAAGCAAGGGCAGTTTATAATCAAGGTCAAGCTCGTGGAATGACATTTTGGGCCCCAAACATAAATGTGTTTAGGGACCCAAGGTGGGGTAGAGGTCAAGAGACACCTGGCGAAGACCCATTGGTTAGTGGCAAATATGCAATTTCTTATGTTAGAGGGGTTCAAGGTGACACTTTTCAAGGTGGAGGGATTAAAGATGGACATCTTCAAGCTTCTGCTTGTTGCAAGCATTTCACTGCTTATGATTTGGATCACTGGAAAGGTGTTAGTAGGTTTGGTTATGATGCTAAGGTTAGTTTATTTTCATTTTACACACTTATACTTTTGCTTTCGTGTTATATCACCACCTCCGATTTCAAGTTTCTTTTTATTATCCACTTAACAACTAATAAAAGACGAATTGAAGAATATTTCAAATCAAAGATCATAACAAATGTTCTTTCCAAGAAATTATTCTTTTTTCTTGAGATGTGTGACTGAAAACTATATTATTATAAGTTTTATAATAATATAAAATAAAAATAATTGATACTTCGTCCGGATTTTGTGCATATGCAATTTTTGTAGTGGTTTCTTTTTTGTTTTTAGAGTCTTTAAGTTGTATTATTCAAATTATAAAGAAAGAAATCCTCTCTTGGAATACTCATTAATCATTTATGTATTGTTGAAAAGAAAAGGCAATGTCGGGCCACAACGACTAAAATTGATTTTAAAATATAATTATCGAAATCTTTTTAAAATATGTTTAGAGGTCTTAAATAAAACAGCTTTACTATTTTTATCATACATTTAAAAATATCATTTGCCCCTTATTTTTACTATAAAGTTGGATGGAGTTGACCAATGGATGAAAATGACAATATTTCAGAAGTTCAATAACAAAAGTTTTATGACGGGAACTAATTTAAACGAAACATAACACTATCCAACTAAAACGACAAAATTTAAATGCCTCATTATTCGTAGTCTTTTTTATTTTTATAAGTTATTTTTGAAAATAGGTGACAAAACAAGATCTTGCCGACACATATCAACCACCATTTCAAAGTTGCATACAACATGCTCACGCTAGCGGGATTATGTGTGCTTATAACCGTGTTAATGGAGTCCCAAACTGTGCTGATCATAATCTTTTATCCGATATTGCTAGAAACCAATGGGGTTTTCAAGGGTAATTTTCCTTTTAATTAACCCATAAATATATAGATAAAATGAAAATTTCGGAAAACTATTAAAGAACTATAAACAATTCTATCCAATATTACGTCTTTTTCAGTTCAAGAGTCGCAACAGTTCTTCTAATTTACTACTAATAATCGGATTTAAAAAGAAACTTTGAATTTAATTTTCATTTTTAAAGTGAAAAATGTCGTATTTGCCTTAAATCATTTTTGATGTACAAGAGTTTTCTAATTTTGTTTTTATATAATTTTCATTTTGAACACTTTGTTATATGTTTAACATTACATTTATCTATTTACATTTTCATTTTTTAAGTTTAAATTACAAGATTAAGGTAAGGGCATATCGGTAATTTGCATCTTGTTTAGGTACATTACTTCAGATTGTGATGCGGTATCCATCATATATGATGTTCATAAATATGCCAAAATGCCAGAAGATGCAGTTGCCGAAGTGCTTAAAGCAGGTTTCTACGTCTTTTTACTACTTTTACTTCCGTTTAATTATTTTATATACTAAAATGACCCTACTTTATATATACTTTTACATTTTTTGAATGATTTGAATTTTAAATTGTATTAGGTGTTTACTTTTAGGTAAAAATTAGGGCTGACATAATAGGTTAGACACGAACACTATAATAGCTAACACGAATAAGATACGACTAATCGTGTCGTTTTTTCCAAACAGGAACCTGTTTAGAAATATGTTACATGATAAAAATCAAATATTAAATTCTTAAAAAAAGTAAAAAAAAATATAAACAGGTTAATAAGTATTTAACTAGGTTTAAATAGATCGTTATCATAACTTGTTGCTAGATTTAAACATGTGTTTAACCAGGTTTAAACATGTTACATATGTATTTAATTATTTTAAAATATTAAATAGTATTAACAAGTTCAAACAAGTCGTTATGAAGACACGATTTTTATCATGCTTAACGTGTCAACCTGTTTATGACACGAAACCTGTTAAGTTCATACACAAAATCTGTTAACTTTGTGTCGAGGCAAAAAATTGTTAGCCCTAGGAAAATTGCATCAAAATGTATCCAAGTTAATATATATTGTAATTGGGTGTATCATAACGTAAACATCCCTAATTGTATCCCTTATTCCTGTATTGTATGTATAGTTGACTAATCCATCCACACTATATAGTTTTTTCATAACGTTACAATAAATCATTTTCTCACAACTGTCACAAAATAGGACCCACTAAATAAGTGTACTCAATGGATGGCCCCTTAAAGCAGTTGATGCTTCAATTTATGTGTTGTTCGTTCGATCATCGGGATCTCATCTATTCAAGTATCAACAATCTGAGGGTGTCATGTTTGATCAAAAATTAAATTCAAATTTAGTCCCTTGTATTAATCATCGACTTGTAGATTTAGTCTAATAAGTTCATAAGACTTTAATAGTTGAAGGATGAAATTGTAAATTAGGTATTACAGATTTAATGGGAAGTGAAATGTCTCTTGATATAACAAAGTAGACCTAGTTTCGTGCTTATAAATATTATTTCTTCATCATTGTTTCCTTCTTTTCCCCTTTTAAAAAAAATTGTATCATGGTTTGAATTAAATAATATTAATGTGAAACATACGCATTAGACTTGTTGTCTCGCTATTTATGTTTTAATTATAGTAAGGATTACCGTTTAATATACTACCGTATGCTATACTAATATAATACATTACAAACAAATAAGATAAAATAGAATAAAAATCTAAGCACATGTATAATCATGGTGCCATTTCTTGAAATTTTGGACCATGTCGGTTGTTTGGTCCTCCTATAGCTTATTGGCTATGGCAAGTCAACATACAACACATTTGGTCCATACGCATGACCCTCGTAATAATTTTTATGTTTTTCGTTATCCAATTATACATATATATATATATAATATAATAATAATAATAATATTCTAATATTTTTGATAAAATTCCTTTTTACTAAACCTAGTCCGACCCAATCAAATTAATTGTTATGTTCTTCGTTATCCATGTTTAATATCCATTTTGTTTTCGTATTTTTTTTCTAACCCAACTCCAATTTATTATTTATGTAAAAACAACAGGCATGGATGTAAACTGTGGTTCCTACTTAAAAAACCACACAAAATCAGCAATCCAAAAGAAGAAACTATTAGAATCAGACATAGATCGAGCCCTAACCAACCTCTTCACCATGCGAATGAGACTCGGCTTATTCAACGGGAACCCAACTTCACTCCCATACGGTTCCATCGGTCCGGACCAGGTCTGCTCCAAATTGCACCAGGACCTAGCCCTCGAGGCTGCCCGAACCGGCATTGTCCCCTTAAAAAACTCCGCCAAACTCCTCCCGTTAACAAAAACAATCTCGTCATTAGCCGTTATCGGTCCAAATGCCAACTCAGCATATACGCTTATTGGGAACTATGCGGGCCCACCTTGTAAATCTATTGAACCACTTAAAGCACTTCAAACATATGTTAAAAACACGATGTATCACAAAGGATGTAACTTTGTTAACTGTACATCTGCTTCGATTAACGAGGCGGTTGAGATTGCTAAAAAGGCGGATTATGTGGTTTTGTTTATGGGGTTGGATCAAGGTGAGGAACGAGAGGATTTTGACCGTGTGGATCTAGTGCTGCCAGGTCAGCAACGGGCTTTGATCACAGCCGTTGCTAAGGCCGCTAAGAAACCGGTGGTTTTGGTAATGATTTGTGGTGGTCCGGTGGATATTTCGTTTGCTAAACGCGATCCCAAGATCGGTGGGATCTTGTGGGGTGGTTATCCTGGTGAATCGGGTGGTATCGCGCTTGCGGAAATCATTTTTGGTGATCATAATCCAGGTAAATTTCAAGAACTCTAATTGTGCTTCTCTGTTTTCTAGTTAATTAGAGACACGATACAAGTTCACGGGTTGGATTTAGCATAAACGGGTTTGGGTTAGTTTGAACCGTTTAGGTAACCACTTAATGGGATGCGTTTTCTAATGCTAACCAGTAACCACTTAAGATGATTGTAAACATTTTATTACCTAAACTTATCTTTGCAGGAGGAAAGTTACCTATGACATGGTACCCAAAAGAATTCATCAACATACCAATGACGGACATGAGAATGAGACCCGACCCATCTTCGGGCTATCCGGGCCGCACATACAGATTTTACACAGGCCGAAAAGTTTACCGGTTCGGATACGGTCTCAGCTACACAAAATACGCATACGAATTCACATCCGTCACACAAAACACACTCTATCTATCCCAAATTTCAAGCACCGGATCCAAACTTCAAAACTCAGATTCAATCCATTACACATCCGTTACAGACACAGAAACCGAATCATGTGAAAAAGCCAAGTTTTCAGCAACCGTTGGGGTCCAAAACCACGGTGAAATGGACGGTAAGCACGCGGTTTTGTTGTTTGTGAAGCAAAATGATGTTGCAAATGGGAAGCCGATGAAGCAGTTGGTGGGTTTTGAGAGTGTGAAAACGAAAGCTGGAGAAAGAGTTGAAGTGGAATTTGTTGTTAGTCCTTGTGAGCATTTTAGGACAGCAAATGAAGAAGGATTGATGGTTATTGAAGAGGGGACTCGTTATCTTTCTGTGGGTGATCAGCAATACCCGATTTCAGTTTTACGTTAACTCGAATTGTAAACGGATTGTACTTGAATTATGTAAAAGTAAGCTTCTATATTTCGGGCAGAACCAAGATTTTTAAGAACGAAGTGTCATGATTACAAAATTAAAAGAATTTTCTTAGACTCCATCCAACTATCAACCTTAATAAGGGACACTTGTCCCGGTGGTACCCTGAGTACTTCTCAAATGTGAGATAATATGTTTGAGTCTCACTCACACAAAAAAAAAAAAAAAAAAAAAAAACTTCTTGGGGGAGTAAGAGGATTTTCCCACAAAGTGGGTCTCCTCCTGGATTGGTGGGGTGTGGCCGTCACGCTTTCAGTGATTCGCTGGGTAAAAGGCTGATATGTTTGCCATGGTGAGACCGGGTGGCAATCTATTCGTTGTTAAAAAAAAATTAACCATCAACCTACAAAGTCTAGGATTTAACTATTAGACATACTTTACTACTAGGATTTAACTATTACACATACTTTATTACTATAGACATGTACATGAAAACTTAAAAATCAATCCCAAACCATAAAATACGAAAACTTCAATCTGAAATAATCGAAGTCAAGTAAACGCACGAGTTTGATTTGATTTTGGTTTTGTCAAAAACAAAAACCGAAAAAACAAAATGTAGATTGAGTTAGTTGTGAACCAAGATACTTGTAGCTTTTATGTTCATCATACATAAGAACATGATGAGAAAATAAAATAATTCTCTATCCATAAAGAAAGAATGTACATTTGTTTTAATCCCAAGTTGCTTTACCAAATAAACCTTTGATGTTAATTATTTGTTTATAGGCTTATTTACTAGTAAATTATTTTAAACTGAACCCATGTACAAAAAAAAAAAAAAAAAAACGACCCAAACCGAAAATCGAAAACCCAAAACCAACAAAAACAAACCTAAACGGGTTTTAAAAATAGAAAACTGAATTTTCAGCTTTAGGTATGGCTAAAAATCGACCAAAACCGACGCATGCACAACCCTAATTTACTACTATATTATATTAGAGGGTCTAGAGTGTAATATTGTATCTTATTTATACCACGTACCATGCATTATATCAAGCATAATATACAACAAAGATTTTACCGTGTTTAACTTAATATCTCAAGCTATGTGGCGTGGTTCATGTTTCACAACCAAATGTGACGTGGTTCCTATAACAAGTCTTAACTCAACGGATTATTATGAGTCCGTCACATGGTACTTAAACCTGATTGAAATGAATACTGTGTATCGTATGAGTTTGAGATTACAAATGAAAATTCAATTAAGCTTTCAATGAAGTTTGATGTTTGTATGCCTTAGTGTGTAAATGATTTTGATCAATATCAAAGGTCAATTGAGTATGTGATATTATCAAACTTAGGTTAGAATGATATGTAGGTATTGTATTTTTAGTATAAGTTTGTATGTAATGAGATAAGACATTATAAAATTTTAGATTAAATAATAAATAATTTTCATGAACCTCAAGTTAAATGTCAAAGAATTTTGAATTAACGTTTAAGTATCTTTAATCTTTATTAAAATATTATTAAAATATAATAAAGCAAGGTTTTTTCAAACCAATCCCTATTGATTCTAAAGCCGCGTATACGAGACGCGCTGTCTCGTTATTTCTCTCAAACCACCGCTTCAACCTAATCAGTTTTGCAATGTTTTCTTAAATTCGGCCGGGATTACCGGAATAAAGATACGGGCAGAGCTTCGAATTTGCGTTCAGATTTGATCTTGGTGTTTTGAGAGACGATTCAACCTGTTCTTCAACTAAACTAGGGCAGAGCTTCGAATTTGC
>WOUH02000017.1:3192090-3212150 GCA_009936405.2 Stevia rebaudiana
TTTTATAAATATTATTACATGGCACGTCTTTGCATGCATGCACTAACACATCAGTACGCTACCAGTACGAGTAATCGTTACAAAGTTCTCATCCCTAGATGGTATCTGTACTAAAAATACCGGTACCTAAATTTTAGAAAATGGGCTCTGATACTCTGGTACTTAATCTATCGGGACGGTAATGGTTTGGTACATGTACGAAAAAGTTTTGATACCGGTACTCAGGCCGAAATGCTCATCCCTACGTGATAGTAGCGCTGTAAACGAATCGGTCTAAACCAAACAAAGCTTTATTCATGTTTCGTTTGGTTTGCATTGAACTGTTGACAAACGGTTCATGAACACATAACCGAGCATAAAATTATTTTTTGTGTTTCTTCATAAAGTAATTAATCATGTTCACGAACGCCGAACACATACTGTTAAAAAAATCAACTTTTCTAATTCCAAACATAAGACACATGTCATTTCAGTAATTCTAAAGCTTAATACTTGATATAAGTAATATTTCCAAAACAAAACACGATTTAGGTAAAAAGAAAATTACTCGGTATCTAGTTTAAATGTTATGGTAAAAACTAAACATTTACAAGATCTAAAAAAACGTTTAATTAATGAATATAAACAAGTTCACGTAAACGAGGATAATCAAGCTCATTGCTAAACATTTATGAAGAAAAATGAGCGGCCATGGTTTCTATTAGTATTGTTCATGTGGGTTCATTTATTAAACAAACGAACATACACGAACATATTCCACTGAACGGTTCATAAACTATTTGTTAAATATTTAGCTCATTTACAGCCTACGTGACAAGGCATAATCAAGGACTTGAAGCCTTAAAGAGTAGCTCAAATTTCAATTAGGGACTACAATCAATAAAGTGGTAAGTACTTGAAACCGGACTTGATCAATGATGTGGTAAGTACTTAGAAACCAGGACTTAATCAATAATGTGGTAAGAGAAGAGCTTAAATAATCTTTTGAGCATATCTCACTCATTTCACAAAAAAATTAGTAAGATCTGGTGAATTGGTGAGACATTGCACAAAACTGAGAGAAATGATTATGTATGTCTTGAATATAAAAATGTCAATCTCCCAAGAGGAGTGGCATGTTTCTATTCAAGACTTTATGTACGAGACCTTGTTATTGGTGTCAACCTCAAAACCATTAACAAGTTGGCTAAACTAAATATCTTAAGAGGTCTTACCAAAAATGAATACTCTTTGTATGATTAACCATCTTTTCATAAACTTTTTTCATGTTATTGCAACTTTTACTTATGATATTACTTATATTGTACGTATACAACGATTCCTAGAGTTTGTATATGCTACATTACATTTTATCATACTTCATGAACAATTTTGGGTGAACAAGTAAGTACAGCATCTGCAACTGTGAGAAAAATCTTGTTTTCACCAATCAAATCTGGAAAACCAGATGCATATAGCTTGTCTATCACCAATCTACCCGGATTCGCAAGAACAAGCTGTAAAACAGTTTAAAATAATAATATTAATTTTTTTTATCAAAATGTAAAAAGGGTATAACTGTAATTATAGATCTATTCCCTAACCTGAACATCTCTCTTAACCAAACTCCTGTACAACTCTTCAAATGCATGTATTCCACTAGTATCTATATCTGTAACAGCTGCAAATCACAAGAAAAAATATATATATATATATATATAAAATCCAAGAAAAGGCAAATTATAAAATGTAAGAACTAGAAGAACCCGCAAATTTCTTACGTGACATCTCAATGATCAAAAACTGAATTCTTGGTTGGTATGTTTTTCTTAGATGATCTTCTTCCTCAGTCAACCATCTCAGGATTCTGTAAAAAGTGCGCATGTTTTTATTTTATTTTTTTTCAAGCATCAATAACTTAGGAAGAATGTTTTCAGTTAATACCAACATACTTTCTTATTTTACAAAAAAAAAGCCTCTCAACTTACTTTCGTATACTAAAATTCTTAAAGTTGTCAAAATACACAAAATAGTCCCTCAAGCTAATTTAGGATATATAAGGTCTCTAAACTTGTAAAAGACATACAAAGTTGCAAAAAAAAAAAAAAAAAAAAAAAAAAAAAAAAAAAAAGACTTGTTACCTCCTAAATTGGTCAGAAATAGATAGTATAAGTGTATAACTATAATTTTTTTGTGCCAAATTGCTAAATGTCACTTCATCAAAATATGACAAGTTTAGACTCTAATATACTCAAATTGGGTTGAGGAGTTTAGACTTTAATTTGCCAAAAAATTAGTTTGATAGATTTTTTGGTGCAAAATAAGAAAGAAAGTTGGTTTCTTGTGATAATTATTTGAAGGAAAAATGATTACCTTTCTTTAGTGTAGTTGGAATTAGAAAAATAGATTGCAGAATCAACTCTCACAATTAAGACTCCATGAACTTTAGTTGCTTCAGGATATTGCTGTATGTTTCTGTAAACACTTGTCATTGGAATTCTTCCCAAAATAGCTGTTCTTGGTCTTGTAACTTGAAGAAGAATTTTGGCAAAAGATATTGAGACCTAAATACATAATAAAAAAATTAAATTAATAAAAAAACAAGAGTTAATTACATAGATGGTCTCTATGGTTTGTGTAGAGTAACATGTTTGGGGTTTGTGTGTTTTAATTTTGTAACCACTTTGGATATTAATGCTAACTTTTCCGTTAGACTAGGAAGAAATGACCAAAATACCCTTTGACTACTAAAAAAAATAGTCAAAGGGTATTTTGATCATTTTACCCTAGTTTATAGGTAAAGTTAACCACAAACTTGTTACTTTTTTTTTTCTTAGTACCCAAAGCTGTTATCAGGGACCATATATGTAATTAATTATTAATGTTTGGAAGTTAAAAGATGGTTTAGTTCTTACAGCAATCAAAAGACCGATCTCAACCGATGCAAAAACGACACCGAAAAAGGCTCCCATACAAGCGACAAAATCAAATTTGTCAATTTTCCAGATTAAAACCGCTGCTTCGTAGTCGATTAAACCAATTACAGCTGATATGATGATTGATGAAAGGATTGCATTTGGGGTGTACTCAAAAAGTGGTGTCAAAAACTTTAAAGTTAAGAAAACCACTAATGACATCACTATGTTAGAGACTGCTGTTTGACAACCCGCCATATAATTTACAGCTGAACGCGAAAATGAACCTGCAAAAAATTTAATAGTTATAAACAAGACAACTTGCTGGTATTGTCCTTTGGCTTTAAATTACTAAGATTGTCCTTTTTTTATTTTTTTATTTTATTTTATGTCCTTTCCACTAACAAGGGTTAAGTTTTTCTGTTAAATCAAGGGAAAATGACGAAAATACCCTTCTTAGTGGAAAGGACATAACATGTGTAAAGACAAAGGACATAACCAACAAGTATGTAAAGAATAGAATTAGTAATTTTGTCTAAAAATAAATTTTTTTTAAATCGTAAGTTCATTCATCATTTGCCATTGTATCTAAAATAAGTATGTTTATTTTATTTTAAAATGTTAATCATTTAAAAAAATATATATTTACCTGTTGAGACATAGCATGATGTTATTGAGCCTACTACATTCATGGTTCCTAATGCTATCATTTCTTTATTTCCATCAACTTGATAGTCCTTCATTGAAGCAAATGTTCTTCCAATTGCAACAGCTTCCTGATTATTAAAAAAATTATGAGATGAAATGTTTTTTATAGCTAAAAATATAGGTAATGATCGCGATTTATTTAGTTGAAAATGGGTCAGTTTAAGTTTCAATTTTATATGTAACAAGTCAAATGGGTAAAATTTATCAAAAGTATAAGTAAAATTGCAGGTTAGAAGTTGTACAAAGTGTAATCAGAAGCCTACAGTAAATTAATTCACTTTACTAAAATCAAATTAAAGACATATATTTATTAATTATATGTCAAATGGGTAACATCTTGAAAAAGTTTAGGTAGAACCAAAATGGGTCAAAAGTTGTCCAAAGTGTCATGAGAAGCTTACGACAAACTAAATCACTTTTCAATATACAAAAATTAAGAATTTATATTTTGTAACTATATTTGACAGTAAATTTATCAATAAAGTTCAAAGAAGAGATGACAAATAGAAAAGATTATATATTTTTGACATGTTATATACTGAACATAGAATAAGATTAAGTATGCTTGTAATGAACCTACCGTTAAGGCGATCATACCAGCCACTATCCCAATTTTAAATCCTTTTAGAAGATTTTCACCCGAAAAATAAATCTCATTTACAGATGAAGGGTTAATTCCTTTCTCTATATGTTTCACCTATCAAAAAATTAATAAGAAAAATTATCAAAAAAGAAAATTTGTAAAAGTAAAAAAAAAAAATTAACAAAAGTACTTACAATTGCGACACCTTCCTTATCCGCATGAGAGATATACACGAAAAGAGTAGACAAGATAACCGAGATTAATGGCGCGATTGCAGACACCCAAAACAACTTCTTATTTTTCTTCCCCTGTTTTTCAAATTGCATAAATGTTACCACAATGTCAAATATTATTGTTCTAGAAATTAGAGGCAATTTTGACTCATTTACTTATGGATGGTTGATTTGTCATGTTTTATCTCTAAAGGGAAAATAAAAACAATTAGCAAAACAAGAAACTAATAAAACAAGTCAAACAGTCAAGCATCATCCAAAGAATGCATAAAACCTCCAAAATCATTTTATTTTAAAAAAAAATTGTTTTTGGAATAATAGCATCTTTATAACAAAATTTGACAAATTTTGGACAGAAGTGTAAACTCAATTTGACCAGTTAACCAGCCATATGAGCCGCCCATTTTGCCACCTCAAGTATTTAGAATCATGAATGCTTACAAGGTACTTGGCAGAAAGTAGAAAAAATAAAAAACTTGCTCCAATCACTATTGTTTGCCAGTTCCACTGCAATATATATATATATATAAAAAAGAGTAAATAATTAAAATAAATAATAATTTTAATATAGGCTTAATAAGTATGTAGCTGTGTGAAGAGAGAAAACTAACCCCATGATCAACGGACCCGAAAACCGATTTCATTACAGAAATAATATCAGTTTTTTTTGTAAAATGTTTGATACCAAGAAAACCCTTGAGTTGTTGAAGAG
Organism: Stevia rebaudiana; assembly: GCA_009936405.2. Classification (NCBI taxonomy): domain Eukaryota; kingdom Viridiplantae; phylum Streptophyta; class Magnoliopsida; order Asterales; family Asteraceae; genus Stevia; species Stevia rebaudiana. Next base: position 3,197,221 of record WOUH02000017.1, read on the forward strand.
CTATAGTGATTGCAGCTCCACCCATAAACCCCACAACAGCAGCATGTGATAAAAAGTCAATTAAAAACCCTAATCTGTATTCACACACAAAAAAAAATTAAAAAAAAAAATAATTAGATAAATTACACCACTTAACATAAACAAGAAAATCAAAGTCATACTGATCATCAAATTCCTGCAAAAAGCATTTTCATGTTTTTACCTAAGAACTCCAAGGGTAGCTTGGGTAATTCCTGCAAAAAATGTAGCTGTAAATGCAAGCCTACGATACTCATACGCTTTATCCACCGGATCAAATTCATTTTGAAGAAGTGTTCCCAATAAAAGTGACACAACTGCAACGGGTCCTATGGCAATATCGCGTGAACTACCCATAAATGCATAAATTAATGGAGGTACAAAGCTCGAATCTACACATGAAACAAAAAACAAATCCATTATTAACAAATTGCATTACAAGAATGAATGTAATAAATAAGTAGCGAAATCAAACTTACATAGTCCATATTGAGGCGGTAAATTTGCAAGTTTTGAGTACCCAATGTCCTGTAATCAATATGCATGTCAAAATTATCATCTTATAAAATTAATACTGAAAGTCATTTACTTCATGATGCGTTGATTTGAGTTTTGTTTTATCTCAAACCGTTCAAATATTTAGTTAAAAAAAATAGATTAAAAAGAAACATGTCATATGGGTCATATAGATCAAAAGTTGCCCAAACTTCTTAAAAATCATTTATTCCAAAAAGTTACATTTTTTTGGAAATAAATAACTTTTGCATGCGATAAAAAGTGAAAATGTTAGAAAAGGTGTTTTTGGTTAACCAAACCCAATTTGACCCAAATCAAAACGCGCTCAAATTGCATGTTTTTCAACCTTTATATAAAATAGTAAATTACCTGAGGAATACAAAGACTTGCAATTGTGAGCCCTGAAATAAGATCTCCTCTAAACTTTTTAAAATTATAATTTCTACCCCATTCAAGAATTGGGAATATTGCTTGAAGCCCAAGCAATAACTGTCTAGATTTCGGTTGATCTTTAAAGGGACGTAAAGGATCATCAGAAAAAAGCGTTTCTTTCACGGTAGTTTTGAATTCTTTCAATAAATCTTGTTTTGGTGGAATCCCAACCTTATGAATGTAAGGTGCATTTTGTCTTTGACTTTGACTTTCTGAGGAAGAAAAGATTTTTGTATCCATGTTCTTACTTCACCTATTATCAAATGAGAAGAAGGGTCAAAATTGGAAATCTGGAATAACATAAGAAACACATGATATGAAAATATCATACAAAAAAATTAAAGCTTTGAGAAATTGTATACCGAAGAACAGAAGACTAACAGTTATTAAAGCATGAAAGTTAACCGATGCAATGCTCAATTGTGAATGAGGTTGTGAAACTTTAAGCTTAAATAAGTAATGTATGGAGTTTGTGGGTCACAAATAGTAAAAGAAATGATTAAACTTTTAACTACACCAACCCACTTTTAAATTTTTAAGTTGCACTTTGACCTTTTTGGTCAAACAGTTCTCCTTTTCGATTATAGAATAAATTTATTTAACATCACCAAGAATTTAAAACAAACGGAACATTTTAGTTTAGTTGTGACAAAGTGACAAGTGTAAGCGTGTTGTCCATTCACGATTTATGGACTTAAAGAATATGATATAATTGATGGTGTTTTGATACCGATAGTGAACTATTGGCATAATATTAAAGAACTACCATCCAATATACATCTTATCTTCTCTAATTGTTATTCTCTCTTATAATAACCATTAAAAGTTCGAATTTACATAAAAGAGATAATCAGATTCTGCAATGGGATGCCATAATTTGACAAGTATTTTCTTTTATTTGTAAATATCATGAAAATTTGACATTTTTTTTTGCTGCTGTTTCTTACATTACCCTTTGATTATATAAAATGCTTATCATAATCATTATTAACCAAATAAATTAAATAATTAAATCATAATAATCAGATTTAAGTGGTATTCAAACACCCTCTTAGTCGAATAACTAGAGTTTAAACTTTAAAGTTTCAAGCTTGAATTTTCTAATTAAATTAAGATTAAACTAAGAGCCTAATTGTGTTCACTTCAAAAGCCAAAAGTTGACTGACTATACAGTACTATATTAATTAAGAACAAAAATTCCCAAATTCAGTCCGATCAGATTATTAAAATCCAAGAAAGTTTGAAAACCTAGAATTAAATTACAACCATGCCTTTTGGCAGCACATTTGATGGTTCGTGAACAATAGAATAATAATTATAATCCACACCGATAGAGCAACACCATAAACAATTCAAAAGATAAACATTACCAATTCCGGAAAACGACTCAAATCACGTCCGGATTCAATGCACCTTTCGGAAGCATACAACTTTACGCCAAATGGGTCAACTATGAACCCTAGATAGTGCTTCAAATTGGGTTTTATTTCAATCACCAACTGCTACCCCAAATCCAATCAATTATTAGATATTATAGTTTCAAATAGCACTAATGAGCGTTGAAATTGATAAAGGCATTGGTATGATTTGCATACGAAGTTTCGAGTTTCAGAAAAAGTGTGGAGTGAACGGAAGACGGAGGCCTCTGATTTTTGGGAGTCAAAGGGTAAATATTCAACTGTTTTGGCACCCATGGATATTGAGGGAAGACGATGATGTATTTGGACGTGAAAGAGAATGGATTCAATCTGGAAATGTTAATTGAATTTGGTGTTCAATTTGATATTTGCAATTAATTGTGTGGTCAACAAGTGGACAAAGATCTATTTGAAAATGACAAATGAAAATTTTAATATTTATGAGTTAAATTCCGATTTATTTACGTGCTGTTTGATTAAAACTTAGTATACTTGGCACATGTGACGGGACGTCATCAATATTCAAAACAAGAAATAAGAAAATCGTGATGTAAACTCGCTAGTTGTGACATATCCGAACTTTACATAAAAAACGAAAACGTAAAGAAAATCAAGCCGATAGATTGTTAGTTGTATTTTCATGCATATGTTTTTAATGTGTTAATAGCAATGTTTTAAAAACAGCGAACCGGGCGTCTCTCTGGTCCACTAGTCGGATCGGTTGATACGGTCGGACCGGATAACGTAATAAATAATGCACGTATATATACCATGAAATCAATCTAACTTATCATTTTAGTCTTCATCTTATAAGGCTATTTTTCATGTTTATATATATTCAAAAGAGAAATATTAACTCATATAAACTATTAGGTGGTCTACTTATTACTTTACTAGATTTTGACTTTGGATTTATAGCTCATTCAGACCTATGGAGTACTTTTTCATTTACTAGGCTTTTTTTCCATTTCAAAATATATATCAAACATCACATAAGAAACTAGGGTTGATAGTTTCAAAGAGGAACAAGATCATAGCAGTTGCACTCCGTGTCTCCATCTTCATCTCCGTGTCTCCATCTTCATCTCAACCATGGATCCACAAACTTATCGTCATCGATCTTCAAGCTACCGCCTGCATCGTCATAGATCTGCAACATATCGTCAACAATATGCAAATCATCGTCTTCTTCATCTATACATTTTTATTTTGAGTGTTTTTCTACCCAAAAAAGAGGAATTCCGGTCCGATCGCCTATTACGGTTTGCGGCCCAACCAAAAAAGAGTACGAACCGGCCGGTTTTTTCTTGACCATTTTAAACCATATAACCGGACCGTCTATTTCATCGAACCCCGGTCCGACTGGCCGGTCCGGTCCGGGTTTTAAAACATTGTTTAATAGTCAATTTTCACTAAATATCATGCATTTTTATTGTTCGTATCATATATATTACATAACACTAGTTTTGTTATAGTGGAGTATATTTTGAGTTGTTTTTAATGTTTTTGTAGATGATGAGCATTTGCTAAGTGTTGGGGCCGGATTTAATAAGGTTATTTGAAGATACTAATATACGCATAGTTGGGAATATTCCAGTATATTATGTTTATATCTATTTAGATGTTACTAAGTATCTACAAGCTATATTTTCAGGTATCCTCAAGTATACATCTACTCAAACCAGAAGACGATTAAAGCTAACCAACTCGACATGTGGGAATGACTCGGAAAATAACTAGAAACCGGGCTATGCGGCCAAGGGAGAAGAAAGCGTGGTTGACCAAGTCAAGACGAATATGGACGTTGTGATCCCTGAATATCCGCATAATTGGTTCTTGATTGTTGTATTTTGTTTGTATTTAAAGGGACCGATGGTTGTTAGGAACACACACCAATTATTCACTACTCTATCTGCTCTCTTTTTTTGCTCGTCGCCTCACTTAACTAGATTACCACGATCACTTTAGCTTTACAACCATTTGCTTGCTTTGCATTGTACTTACTTATTTATTTTTATAACATTAGGGAAGTTAAATTCCCAAGATGGTTAGCAAATGTGGTAGTAATGCAAAGAAAAACTAGAAGTGGCGAGTTTGTGTAGATTTCACAGATCTTAACAAAGCTTGCTCTAAAGATCCATTTCCGCTACCACATATTATTTCTATGGTCGACGCAACAACAGGGCATGATATGCTGTCATTTATGGATGTTTCAGCAGGATTCCAGCAGATCTAGATGGAACCATCCGATCTGGAAGATACCGCCGTTATGACGCCCACAAGAATATATTGTTACATAGCCATGCTCTTCGGTCTCAAAAATGCAGGGGCAACTTATCATAGACTCGTCTATATGATGTTTAAAGAAAAGCTGGGGGACACGATGGAAGTGTACATCAATGATATGGTAGTCAAATCGAAGGAAACAAAATATCACGTCAAGGATCTTCAGGGATCATTCGATATACTAGACAAACTAAACCCTACCAAGTGTTATTTTGGAGTAAACTCTAGAAAGTTCATGGGATGTATGGTAGCCAAACGAGGCATCGAAGCTAGCCCAGAACAAATAAAGGCTATTCTAACCCTGAAATCCCTTGAAAATGTAAAGGATGTACAAGACTCACTGTAAGGGTAGCAGCGCTAAACCGATTTATCTCCAAGTCTTCTGAAAAATGAAAAGTTTATGACATCCTCAAGAAAAACAAAAGGTTGCAATGGAATGACGAATATGAAAAATCTCTTCGATCCTTAAAGGAAAACGTGACTACGCCGCCATTGCTAATGAAGCCTGAAAAATGAGAAACATTGTCTTTGTATCTTGCAATATCCCGAACCACCCTTAGCGTAGTTCTGGTTAAGGATCACAAAGGATCCCAACATCCGGTGTACTATGTAAGTAAAACTTATTAGACGCGGAGACCAAATATTCTCATTTAGAGAAATTAATTTTAGCTCTTATAATGACATATACTAAACTAAGACATTATACTGAAACACATAGCACACATGTTAAAACTAATTACACAATAAAATCGGTACTTAGGAAACTGGAATTGTCGGGTAGAATGGCAAAATGGTCGGTAAAATTAAGTAATTATGACTTAATATATGAACCCATGATAGCCATCAAATCTCAAGCATTAGCAGACTTTGTGGCTGATTTTAGTAGCGACATTCAGTTAGAAGTAGACGTAGAAGTTCAAAACCTAAGCGAGGATAACCAGGAATGGACATTGTTCACTGATGAGGCCTCAAATGTTAGAGGAACACGACTAGGCATCATACTAAAATCGCCACAATGGGTGATATGCACCAAATCATACATGTTTTATATGACTTTAATCTACCAATTCACACCAATTATTACAATTATTATTAGATATTGGTACTGATTAAGTCTAATTTGTTATTTCAGGTCAAAGCGGGCATTCAAACGAGAAAATGGACGAAACCGGAGCTTAAAACGAAGAAAAATACAAGTCAGCAGAAGCAACACGGGCCGTGCCCCATCTAACACGCCCCCGTGCCCAGCCAGATAACGACAAAAAGCAACATGTCGGGAAACCAGGGTGAACACGGCCCCGTGCCATCCGTAACACGCCCCCGTGCCGACAGGATCTGCATGTACGAGCTGACCAAAGGTGACCACGGGGCCGTGCCTCACCTGGCATGGGCCGTGCCTCGCTTGTTTTTCAGCCTATAAATAGAGATCATCACCTTCATTTGAGGGTGTCCATCCAAGAAGGAAGGTGCCGGTTTCTACATTCATTAGACCTCGGTTTGCCTTCTCTTCCACCTACAAATCACCGTCACAATTGGAGGATCCGTTCGTTGACAAGAAGGAGGGTTGGAGCATTCAAGAAGCGGTTATCATTATCATCATCTCTGTAACTACTCTTGGTGAGATTGTTCTAGTTAAACCATGAGTTGTATTTGCTTGTTTCTTGTTGTTATTGTAAAGCTCACTATGAGCTAAACTCATTTTATCACCCTAATCTAGATGAAGCTTAACCCCTAATTATGTTTGTGTGGTTTTGATTAGTTAGATAATGGTAAACCTTTGATTATCCTTGATGAAAAATACGGTGTTATGATAGTTAGTTTAAGACCAGGGGTTAGTTGGTTTGGGGAAGTAACTTTTGGTGTTTGAAAAGGAAAAGAAAGTCATTTAACCAAACTATATTATCCATGATTTGTGAAAACAAGTTGTGTTTCTGGTGCTTGAAAGGGAAAAGGAATCTTTAAAGAGATAATTAATTAACTAAACACTATTTCTATGTGTTACGACCCTAATGGGCGACACTTGTTATAATCTACTCTTTCTTAGTCGTCACAGTCCCTTGGAGCATGCTAACGCTACACAAACCTGTAATGTTTTGAGGAGGAAAGTTCTAAGTTAAGGAGTGCAACTGTTTTACCTACTTAACTCAATTCTTAGAAAAGATTATCTTGTTGATATCTTGATACTTTTCAAGGGATTGTTAGGACAAACACTTCTCTAACGAGAGGTTTCCCTAATCTTAAATCTCTATAATTTGCTTACTTGGTTTAATATGGATAATTCGTGGGGGGTCACGTATTCAGGCTTTTCCAAAGGGTTATAAGAAGCGGAGTACTCTAACGAAACACGGTTCTTCATTAGGTAGTAGGTTTACTACACAACAAAACATCATGTTAAGTGGATTCAAGGTTAGGGTGATGGCCTTCTCATCATCTGAACTCTATCAATTTATTTGCTTTAATTATTAATCTTAAAAACAAAAAGAAGAAGGGAATCATCATTTTAAAAGACTTGTTTAAACTCTAGTTAATTATCGGCAAAGATTCAGTATTTGAACACCAGTGTCCACGGATTGATACTCGGTTCTTATCAAAGCTATATTACAAACATAACAGGATACACTTGCCTTTTTTGTGTTTTAGTTTAGATGAAAACCAATTAAAACTTGATATTGTGTGAAGAAAAACTATTAAAAATAACTATACGAACAAAGCACATCAAGTACCACTTCTGTTTTTCGTAAAATATGATTGAGCAAAACGTTAAAATATATATTTAGCCAATGCACTTACCAATAAGAGATCAAATAGCAACCAAGACTAGCAAAACAGCAACTACTAATCAAAGCAAACTCAAACATGTTAAACATCAAATTGAGAAACCAAAAAATATGTTAAACCTTTGTTAAAATAAAAAAGGTAATATGATTGATTTGGTTGTTTCCTGTTGGCGCCAAGCCGCCAACCAATCAGTACTTTGGATGTTTGGGGTTAGATTGTTGTTCCGAGTTGAGTAAATTACAACGCTTTACATATGAGTCTAATGTCTTCTGCTTTGCAGGGCTACGACTACTTGTCCGGTTACAAGAAACTTCCAATGAAATCTGGTGCCCATCAAGCATCTATATAATTAATTCATTAAATCAATTAAAACTATTTTTAATTGAATAAAGATATAAAACATCATTCTGAAAGGAGTAAAAAAACCTGTCCCAGATTTTCTAACTTGCTTTGCACAACGTCCCTGAACAGTAAAAGTAATTGATTTCAACAAGTTAACATTTATAACCATAAATAAAATATAATATGTTAATAAGGTTAGGATTGCCGTTCCAAAAAAAACACAAATAGGGTTACAATCGTTTTAGAACTCTTAAATATTTTCAGAATTACAAGAGCCCTATCAATATAACATTCTTTTTAGATTTTTTACTTCTATAATCTATATACATTTGTTTATGTTTAGGTACATAAAAAACTATAACATAATAATTCGAATACTTTAGATTTTTAATAGTTTATATACACATGTGTCGGTAAATATAACATACAAATGGGGTACACACATGTTTAGATTATACACGTAATCAAAATTTGTTCAATACTTTTGTTTCTTTTATTAATTTAATGGAAGGCGAATAGATATTTTTATTTATTTTGAAAAAAAATTTCCTATTAATTCCCTTCTAGACATACCATATGATGTCATCAACCGTGTCATTTGCTAGGAGAAAGTATACATTCACTGATGACACCTGCAATACAAGACAACGTTGCTTATTGCTCAAGTAAAAAAAATTAAATATTTAATAAAATAAAAATAGTTTACCTGACCAATTCTGTGAGCGCGATCTTCAGCTTGAATAATGTCGCCTGGAGTCCAAGACAGCTCAGCAAATATCACCGTGCTTGCAGCAGTTAATGTTAATCCAACACCACCAGCTTTGATTGATAGCTAGATAAGTAAATGAATAAACAAAAAGCATTTTCTCACATTTATTACATAAGTTTTAAAAAAATTTATATATAAAATGAAGATGGAAAATAGGAGTAAAAATAAAATACCACTGCTGCTTTGATAGAATCTTTTTCCTGAAAATCATTAACTAAGGATTGCCTTGATCCCGCTGGAGTGCCTCCATCTATACGTATACAACCAACCTTTTTTTTCTGAAATTATGCAAAGACAATAAGAATCTAAAACTGAAAAAGTTGACATATATAATAAAAATAAATCGACTTACAAGAAGAAATTGATGTATTGATTCTATCATTGGCTGATGATGAGCAAATACGATGAATTTGCACCCAGCCTGCCACAAGTGAGTTGCAGTACATGATAAAAACCAACTTAAATCATGGAGTGGAAATTATATAATATTTGCAAACAAACAGTAGATAATAATAAGTGTGAACTTGAGAAAAAATATAAAAAAATATAAATGACTTTCTTTTAAAAAAACAATAATGTAAATTCTGCCTTTAATTTTGTTTGTCCTTTCTTTAACTTATTTATTTTTCCTTATATTTTTTATGTGTTAAGTTTTCTTTATATTTTTAATTTATTAGAATATTTTAACTTAAATTTTATATATAATACATTAGATTAATCAATATAGTTAAAGAACATAAAATCAGATCTGGTACCTCAATGACAGTTCCCAGGTAATCCAGAACCGCAGGGATTTTAGCTTCTGCAGACTCTGTATAAATCTGGTCCGAAACCACCATAAAAAAAAATAATAACAATAAAAAACTTAAACTGATAAAGAAGCTTAAGGTCGCATCACCTTATTTATGATATTCTTCTCTGTAAACTTAAGTGTCTCAACATCCTCTTTTGACTTGCATGCCTTAATTTTGCTTTTAATTATCTCCAACTGTACAATGAGAAAAAGATTTATACATCAAGCAATGATAATCTCTTAATTTCAAGAAGACATGATGATTCTGAATTTGAAATAATAGGGCATAGTGATTTTGATGCATATGGTATGAGGTAAAAGCATAGAATCTAAAAACCTAAGAATTTACTTCAAATAAACCATTCAAGAAAATGCCACATGGCAACACTCCTAAATTTATGGATTTTAATTAGTTAAATAAGTTTTATTTTTAAAATAGAGTAAAATGCAGGTTTCGTCACTGCGGTTTGCAAGGCTTAATAGTTTCACCCCACTTTTAACAGAACTGTCCCTTAACAGTTTCAGCCTTAAAATAGAGTAAACTTCAAATAATATTTCAGGTTATAATGAAAAGCATAGATTAAAAAAAAAACTATATTATATTTTATGAAATAAGAAAATTTAATGTTTTAAAGTTTTAAGCACTTATTTTTAGTTTTGCTTAATTCGTTTGACAATAAATAAATTTACGTCCGTAAAAAATTTATAGTTTAAGCTCTTCTTTTTAATTTTGTTATATTCGTTCAGCAATAACTTTAAATGCTTAAAAAATAGTTTTGTAAATAAAACAAAAATAAATTCAAATATAAGAAGAAAAATCTACTATTACGCTTACTTATAATACTAAGGGTATGTTTGGTATGAGGTAATGGAATGGACGACGGAATGGAATGGACGAGGTAATGGAATGGACGAGGGAATGGAATGGATCATTACCATTCTATTGTCATGTTTGGTTACCAGTGGTAATGAAATGAATCATTATTTCATGTTGTTTAGTAAAAGAAAAAGATGAAGGAATGAAATACAATTTGGGTCGGGTCAAGGTTCATTGTTCGGATCATGGATCGGGTCGTGGTTCAACTCATGGGTCGGTTCGTGGTTTAGGTTGTGGGTCGAGTCATGGTTTGGGTCGTGGGTTATGTGTCATGGGTCGGGTTATGATTCAAGTCATGGGTCGGGTAATGATTTGGATCATGGGTTGGGTAATGGGTCGGGTTTAGGTTAAGCCATGGGTCGGGTCATAGTTTGGGTCATGAGTCGGGTTATGCTTTGAGTCATGGGTTGGGCAATGATTCGGGTTATGGTCCAAGTCATGGGTCGGGTAATGGTTTGAATCATGTGTTGGGTAATGGGTCGGGTTATGGTTCAAGTCATGGGTCGGGTCATGGTTTGGGTCATGAGTCAGGTTATGGTTCGAGTCATGGGTAGGGTTATGGTTCGATTCATGGGTCGGGTAATGGTTCGATTCATGGGTCGGGTAATGGTTCAGGTCATGGGTCGGGTCATGGTTTGGGTCATGAGTCGGGTTATGGTTCGAGTCATGGGTGTCATGGGTTGGATAATGGGTCGGGTCATGGTTTTGATTATGAGTCGGATACTGGGTTGAGTCATGCTTGGATCATTGATCGGGTCATTGCTTAAAAGAAAGGAATGAAAAAAAAACATCCCTACCCCAAGGAATGAAAATCATTAAAAGAGAAGGAATCGCATTCCTTATGTAATGGCACATTCCATTCCTAATTGTAACCAAACATGTTTTATTCCATTCCAACGTACTGACTCATTCCATTCTCGCATTTATTCATGCATACCAAACGCTACCTAAGAGCATTCACATCAATATCTTTTTCTTTATCTATATAATTCACTAAATCACTACCATTTCTCTCTTTAATTCAATTAAATAATAATTTTTTATACCTTTATCACTACATTTCTCTCTCCTATTCAATTAAATAATATTTTTTTTCTCTTTCCTATTCAATTAAATAATACTTTTTATACCTTTATCATTACATTTTTCTCTATCAAATTTACTTTGATGAACAGTGTTTCTATATATTTACTAATTTCATCAGTTTCTTTATATCTTCATACTCATAACCACTATTATACTATCTATATAATATAAAGATTTCATCATATAAATTATACATAACCAAATGTGAATGCTCTAAAAGGCAAAAAAAAATTAACTTAAGGATCAAAATAACAATTTACTCTATATTATTATATCCTGAATTTTATTATGCAATGATAAAGAAATTAAGATGGCTAGTGAGTAATTTCATCAATTATTTTTAAGTTTATAAATTTGATGATGTAAACTGGTGGAGCCGAGTTAAGGACTTTATACAGAAAATATTATCCACAAAGCTGTGTCGTAACTTTTAAAAATGTTTGTGCTTAACTTTAACTGATGTGACTATTGATTTAATCATTCACAAACACAAACAGATACATGATGAATTTGGGTTCATCTTCAATTGCATAAGGGTAAGGGGAGTGCGTTTTGACAACTCCTTCGGCAACCAGTTAACCGAGCGGCTACCACTCCCACTTTTGCGGCTATGCTTCGACAACGGCAAACTCTCGCCGAAACGGCAAAGATGACACGTGTTTGATTGGGTAGTACCATTTGCTTAAAAAGTGGTACAAAGTGGGAGGGTACCATTGCCACTACTTTAGGGTACTTGAGAGGCTAGTTTAAGCATTTGATGTTTCATTGTTTGATTGGGTAATTAAGAGGGTAGTTTACCCTAATTCGCAACCGCTCCCCTTACCCTAATATCCACCTATGTAAACTAATCTCACTGTTACCAATGAAGATTAATCTTCCAACTTCACCAGTGACACGTGTGTTCTTGTGGCTGCTAATGTTATAACCTGTATGTTACCATGTGACTGAAAATTTTATAAAGTGGAGTAAAAATTGATTTAATTACGATGAACCTGTATTAATATCATTGTTTTCTGTATTTATCTCTAAATTTTATTTTACGTTACGTTTTATTTTTCATATCTATTTTCTATCTCACTCATGAACTATTTTATTATTTTTTCCTCAATCTTATCCACAAAAAGTTATAAAGAATGTTAACAATGCTCGTTATATTAAGTGAATTTCTATTCACGAAAACCAAAATTTTAGAGAGAGAGATGAATATTCTAATATAGAGGAAAAAAAATTCTATTAACTTTTTTTATAAAGATAAATATAAGGATTTTACACTGAGTGCTCTTAGAAATTTTGAAATGTAATGGATTATAATTGCAAAGTTGTAGCTCCTAACAATGTTTATTTAAATATAATTTGGGCTGCGAACGAACAAGAAGTACACGAATCATATATTCTTCGTGTTCGTTTGTTAAGGTTTAAACTAACAAACTAATAGTTCGCGAACGCATAATCAAAAGAACATTTGTGTTCATGTTTGTTTGTTAAGAAAAATTAATTTTCGTATTCATTTGTGTGGGTTTATTCTTTTGTAAATGGACATAAACAAACGTAAACATACATAAACAAACATTCATGAACACAATCGAACATTCATAAATACAAAAAACATACATCTGTTTGGGAATAAGCTTGGCATTTTTCATCCCAAACAACACATAAAATCCACTCAAAATAATTGGGAGTAGTTCACACAATTATCTAAAATTGCTTGACACAATTACTAATGTCGTTTCATTTTCTTTATTAATAAGGAAAATGAAACGATATTAGCAATTGAAGAATTGAAGGTAACGGCGAAAAACGGAAAGCCCTGTGGAATTAGAGATTAAGAAGGAAAATGTAACACCATAAGCAACTGAAGAATCGTTAATGTGAGGACTGATGCAAGCTTCTAGTTTGGTTACTTAATATAGGTGTTTACGGTTCGGTTTATAAGGTTTTTGAAAATCGGATCGGCGGTCGGACTGGTCGGCCAGTGGTCGGTTCGGAAAACCGGTGGTTGGACCAGAGGTTAAACTTTTTTTTGGTTTTTTTTATATAACTTTTTATATATTTTTATTTATAAATAAGTATATTTATCTTTACAAATATATAAAAATCATCTGTTTTTTTTTTTTTTTTGCGCTAGTCGCATCTTCTTTAATGCTCAATAGAAAACAACTAAATAGAAATGAGTACTTGCTACGGGTGATGGAGTAAAGAGTTTCAAGATAAAATCTTCCTAATGCGACTACGGGAAGGCTGTTCTCGCTACATTTCCTATGAAAGAAAGAAGGAATTGAGTCCTTTTACATTATCACGGAAAAAGGGGATTGCCTCTTAGTCAATTGTCCGACTGATCCGACTAGTTGGGTGTCGAATCCAGCAAATAAAAGTAGTAAACTAAACCTACTTGACTCAAATATAATAGTACCAGTAAGAAACCCGCACAATGTTACGGTGACAATAATTTACAACGCTATACTCGTTATACTCGTTTCGTTTTTTTTGTTTGTTTATTAATTCTCTAATGATTACGTTCCCTCCAATGGAAACAACACTCACCCAACATGTATTTCATGACCGATGTTATAACTTATAAGTGGTAGCTATGAATCCTTTAATTTAATTTAACTAATGTTTAAATATATTTAATGTAGAATAAATTAAATAATTAACTAATAATTCATCAGATAACCCCTGCATCTTTTATCGTCTTCTACAATATATGTATGTATCACCTTTGGCTGCACAACCTTTAATGAATTCTAATTTGAACATAGAAGCCTCAACAAAGACCAAATTTCCAAAATGTTAACCTAAGCAATCACCCTCACTACTGTTTATTGAGCAGCTTCGCAACAAAAATGCATAATTGTTTAAAACATGCCAAACGAAATTCCCTTTACATCAACCATCCAAATTTCTAACCCAATGAAGGCACTTCAAATTAGCCGCTTGCAAGTTTCCTATAAACATGCAAACTTAACAGTTTCAATGTAACTATCAAAAGTCATGAAAAAATTTGAATGCAACAAAAGCTCGTAGCATTCTACAAAATTAATCAGACACACCAGTGGATAATTGTTGGGATCATATCGTTCTCAGATTGGCCAAAGAACACTTTTCAGCATGCACCTACTAAAATAGATCTAGACGATTGCTAATATTTAACCATCTTAAAATCAAGCTTAAAACCTTTTTCACCTAACTGATCAGTGAATATTCTATTAATTTAATTTAATTATATCTCAGATGTGACCCACAACTCAATGCTAGTAAGATGCCTATTTGGCCTAATAGATTAAAACCATAGTTTTTCAAGTCAGGAATGTCATCTGAAACTATTTTGTTGAAAGTCAGAGAGATACCACTTCACCACAGAAAATCAAATATATTTAAGAAATTTATACTGACTGCTTAGATGGAATGAGTGAAGATATGAGCATTTTGCACCTGTTATTTACCTTTTTCTTTTTCACAGAAGTTCACTCAGAGGTGTCTCAATCTGGCGGTTAACCGAATAGTACGACACATAAGCTAATTTCTTTTATTTTAATTTCTTTTATTTTATTAAATAACGGTAGGTTTATTTCAACCTTAATGCTCAGCTCAAACGATGGACTGGTGAATTTT
>WOUH02000017.1:3212250-3223071 GCA_009936405.2 Stevia rebaudiana
AGAAGTAAAGAGAAGGTTAGAACTTTGCCATCATTAAATGGACTTAATGAACCTGAAGCTTGCAGTGGAGTTAGTTAATTGTGGGCAAGGCACCATCTCATAGAGAAAACCTAACAGTATACACACATTGCTATGTTCTCTCTTGCATATATACACCTATATACATAAGTGTTTGTCTTTAAATTAAAATAATATTTAATTTAAATATAAATTACGAATTTTTGACGGAATGTCACACCTTCACCAAGGTTTTAGTGTTTTGCAGGAATCCTCCGGGATACTTGTAGAAGATACATCATTAACCTTACAATAGAAAGGGATTGGCCATCCCACACTCGTACAGGATTTCCTGGGAATCCTCAAAGGTTTATACGGCTTTCACCTCTCCTCAGTGAGTTGGTTAATACACCTCGCCAGGAGCGCATGTTTATTCTAGGATAATTAAAGGTCTTGATCATCCCTAAGGATCCCTACATAGGGCGGTTTTTCACCTCCTACTAAGAAGTTCGCTAGGAGCGCACGCTTATCCAAGAATAATTAAAGGTATTGATTTTCTCTAAGGATCTCTAAGCAGAGACGGTTTTCACCTCCTGCTAAGAAGTTCGCCAGGAGCGCACACTTGTCCTAGGGTAATTTAGGGTCTTGATTATACTTGAGGATCCCTAAGAAGGGATGGTTTCACCTCCTACTGAGAAATTCGCTAGGAGCGCGCGCTGATTCAAAGGTCAACTGTTTCAGGGGAGAAATATAAGAGGGGCCCGAGGTTACCCGGGCGACTGCTTATTTTTTCACCCGTAGTGTAAATTTCGCGATTTCGACAGAATTTTTTTGTATATATATAGGCCGGCAACCCATAAAATCCCTTAAAAGTCTACATATATGATCTTGGCAACCCATGAAATCCCACTCAATCTCTGCCACCGAACTCTTTAATATTCCTGAAATTTAAACATTATTGTTGTTAATTCATAAGGGCCACAATAGCCAATTATAAATACACAAGGTCCATAGTCGCCAAGAAAACTTGGTCTTAGTCACCAGTATGAAAAGGCATTGGTCGCCAGAACTTTTAGGCCTTGCCGCGAGTAATTAAGCATTGTTTGATCATAAGAATAACTTTAAGTCATATTCTTGAATATTCCTAAGTTCAAACTCTTTCAAAATAATTTGAAATAACCTATAAGGTTTACTAATATATTTGCAACCAATATTCAGACAGGTTGATCAAGAACCATACAAGGTGCAAAAGATCTGAACTTGCATTGTTACAAGTATTTCGAATGTGACTGAGGCAAATAAGAATATAAACTCGCAAGGTATGCTTCTCAAGTTTATTTGTCTAGGCAAATGAATATTGAAAAGTTCTCATATTTCATTGATAATATATTTACAGAAATAAAAAACCAAAAATACAAATATCCCTAATTATTCTGAATAACTAATTAATATTATAAATACTTCTAAACTATTTTAACCTTTCCTAAGATCTTCTCCTGAATCAGCTGAAGATATACCTGCAAAACAAAAACAAAGACAAATAATCCAAAATATGAAGCATTAGGCATATCTAAACATAATCAAAAGATTCACAACCAAGGCCTCGTCTTGCAAACAAGATCCCTCGGCCTGAATTGCTTAAGTATCAACCACGTAACGGAAAATTAAAATTGTCTGCACGTTATATAGGGACTTTACAAAATAAAAAGATTGCTTAAACAAGTATCGTCAGAGATACTTGGGGATCACTAATCAAGGTTAAAACGTGGGCTCAGTCCTAATCATCATATCCTTCATCGCCCACTGTTACTGCCATCGCAGCCTCCTCCTTCTTCTCCTCACCGGCGCCTTTGCTGGTCCTCGTCTCTTCCACACTCTTCGCTGGAGTCGCCTCTTCACCAGATACTTTGGCCTTTCCTGTGATCAGTGATTTCAGAGTAGCTCCATGAATCGATATCCTCGCTCCAAAGATCTAAGCCTTTATCCCCAGTCTGACTGGCCATCTGGATTTTTGCTTTAAGTATAGCAGTTGCAGCAGAACGTTTGGCATTCTCGATCATAGTGCTAATCTTTGCCTCATAGGAAGATTGGATATCCTTAAACTGTTTCTTCAGACTCGGGTTCTCTTTATCAACGACCACGCATTTCCATCTGGTGTATGATGTTTGATTGGCACTTTATATCTCCTCCATTTCTATATGGATCAGCCTTTTCTCCTCCATCAACTTCTGACCCCATGTCTAGATAAGAACATAAATCAGAATATTTGGGTATAAGTAAAAATAAATAAGAATACCTCGAAATGATTACGTGATGGACCAACTCCATTCCTTCGATGATGGCTTCAAGGTCAACAATCTCTAGTGTCTTCCTTTTCCTGCCTTTGGCAGCTAGTGGCATAATGCGAGGTTTACGGATTGAAGGACTCGGTGGCATTATTTTACATCTTTTCTGATCATATATGCAGAGTGGTAGCAACAAAAAGCCCAATTATGTTTATTGGAACCGATGAACATATGGATGAACTTGAAGTTTTCGATGTTAAACCGTTTGTCACCCATCTTTTAGGTTTGCTTCACTTCATTCAATGTAGTTGAATTATGTTTATTTGTATAGGTGATGTGTCTGATCATGATATGCAAATCAGTCAAGTAATAATATTTATAAAATCGATCAAACAAACACACAACTACGACAAGTGTACCGGTCGAATTGTAGTGTGAAATGAAAGACCGCGTATCGTCCAAGGATTCATAGACAGAACCAAGGCACACTCAAGATCTAAGAAGAGTCATGCAACTTAAATAGTTTCTAAGGTCAAAATGGTCAATTTACTCAAAAGTCAACGAAAGTCAACAGAAAGTCAAACAAGCAATCAAACAATCAATATGATAAATGATAGTCACCTAGGCTAGTGTCATGCAGTTAACAAGTTCTTAATAATTCAATGGACTCAATAATTAGGATTTGGTTTCTTTCAATTAGCTAATTAATGACGTATGTCACATTGGTGAAATTATCCTTTTGGCCTAAATCACTCAACTTAAGACCCCTATTAAATAACTTGTTAGCACCCAAAATCAGCGGACTAAGTTTCCTCTCGGCCTAACCTATCCAGTAATCGCGTATCCTAACACTCGGTTTTCCGCTCGGCCTAAACCGTGCATCAAAATTACAATTAATAACCTACTCACACTTTCAATTGCTAACTACTAATCTAATTAACTTAGGTTATCCTCTCGGTCTACCTAAATTACCCAAACCAACAGTTAGACAATCTAATCCTTGACCCTCTCGATCTCAAGAACGCAAAGACGACTTAAATCGGACTTTAGACAAACAATCAACCTAGCCTATAGACATGCTAGACCATGCTTGAATTAGCAACAACTTACCATTACCTAGACTGCTATGAGGTCAATTACTAGCTATATTTTAACTAATTACATCCAATTAACAAGAATTATTGTCCAAATCATCATAAAAAAACAAGTAAACATACAATCAACCATTGCCTAGTCAACTATAACGAATTTAGCCTAGCATAATCATGTATTCAATCATATAACTCATCAAAATATCATTCAACATTGTTCAAAACAGAAGAAACAAAAGTCAAACAATCAAATTAAAGTCAACTATCTAATAACCAACCGAATTGCTATCCCAAACGTCCCTAAGCTCTCAACTTGATGATCCCAGCAGTTTGAAAACCTTGAATCGCATGAAAAACCTTCAGAAGTCAAACCCCTAAAATATTAGGATTGAGTTCTATTTATAATTTAACAATTAGGGTTTCTCGGTTCTAAGGTCGCCCGCGTACCGCGCGGCAGGGTCATCCTGCACGTAGCGCCCCGGACAAAATAGTTGTGGGTGCTCACGGTGCTTTTCTGGGGCAGAGCGGTACGCGCAGGAGCAAGGGGGAAGCTCGCGCATAGCGCAACAGATGGAAATTCAAAATTTTCTTGTTTATCTTCGTATCTCCATCTCGTTTCTCTTCGGGTGCTTGTTCTTTGTGCGTTTATGCTTCAAATCATCATCTTTAACACGAACACCTGATAAATATGAAAGGATTACGTATATAAACGAAACGAAGACAAAACTATACAAAACTATATAAAAACTAAATAAAACGACTCTGTTTACGACGTAGAATGCCATGTGTAAACTCCATACTAATCAACTTATTATATGATATTTTTGTTATATTTGTAAACTCTATATTACTATTTGCATTCTAAATATTTCTCTTTTCCTTTGTTAGTAAAGAACCTTTATCTATAATTGGCGATAATTCCACTACATCGTCAACCATCAAACGCAAGCTTACTGTTTATGACGTTAAAGAATGTTCAAGTTTGTCCGGAATCAAAAGTGTTGATGTTGATGTTGAAGATACAAAAGATGTGTATAACAAAGTGGTATTTTAATCCGAGAAAAGGATCGAAGATTGTTTCCATCTATGTTATTTTATTTGCTTATTATTACTCTTTATTAGTATCATGAACATGGTTTATTTTAATTTTAAGACATTAATTTTGTTTTTTGTTTGTTTCTTTTTGTTGAACAACTATTATCTTGCAAGCGTTATACTAAGTGTTAAACTTAGTATCAGTCATATTATTAGAAGTTGTTTCAAATTCTTATATTGTTTACTTTGTTAGTGATTTTATAAGCATTGTAAAATTTGAATATTACTTCTCTTCAATACCAACAGTAATGTGGTAATGTTTTAGATGTTTGGCACCATTGGTACGCATCATTATGATTGTTTAATTATAATACTAAGGTTAATACAATTTTTTTTTCCAAAATAAGTGCTTTTAAGTACATTAATTATCATTTTGACTATAATCATATTTGTTATTTCAGCATGCATTAATTAAACCATGAAAAGAGTTTTAGAATTTTTTTTTCCCGTTTTCTTTCTTTTATACGTAGAAGAATGCTATATACATTTTATTTATTTAATTTGTATTTAGAATCAATACTTCTTTTTTTTTTTCATGTAGTTTAATAAACATAAACTGCATGGAAATACATGTTTACATTCTTTAATAGCATATCAGAAAAATGTTGGTAATATCATCTTCTAATAAATAAACGAAAATATATAATATAAGCTTATGTTTTAGTTATATGTCAAATATTTACCAAAATATAAACTTAAAATATAATTGATCAAAAATATATTTGTGTACGTTGTATATTACACGGATTTCTCACATAGTTTTTAATATAATGGTTACGCTCCTTTTTAGGTAAAATAATTTTCATATGCTAGTTAAGTCCAATATTACAATTTAAATTTATTATATTCATGGATGCGGTCAACCTTATAGTCGGAGAAAAGAATAACCATCTTCAGAATGTTTTGTATCCTTGTTGGTGTACCTAGTTAAGTCTAATAGTACATTTAGAGAAAAGATAATTTAAATTATGTTCTATTGAAAATTTAACCATCTTGACTAAGTCTGGCTCATGAAAAAACCTGATTTGAACACCTCGGTTCTCAACTAGAGGTGATCAAACCGACTTTTTTTGGAACCGGAACCTGTTCCGGATACGGTCAACAAAAGTCAAAACAGGTTCTAGAAGAACCACATCCGGTTCCTAACTGTTTTTTTTTGTTGGTTTTGAGCGGTTTTTGGTCGGTTTTGACCGGTTCCTAACCGGTTTTGGTCGGTTCTTGGTGGAACCGGTTCTGGAAAAACCGGTTCCGGTTGTGGTTACGGTTAGGTTCCGGAACCTGTATGAAACCACTGGTTCACTTCCAGTTCGGATCGGTTCCACCGTTTCCTGTTCCAGAACCGGTTCTTTTGAACACCTCAATTCTCAACCAACATAAGTTTCTGGGCTGGCCCATAATCGTTTCCAGAAAGCAGAAGTTTCCGGGCCGGCGGCCTACTCAGAGGCCCAATTTATTCTTAAGGGACATACGAATTACACATTTGGGCTTTTTTGTATATCTGAAACGTTTGTTTTCTCTTTTCTGTATTGTTTCTCGACTCTGGTTGGTATTACACTACGTTGACCATCGTTTCTCCGTCGATCTCCACCTGAGATCTCCATCATCACCTTCGGTAACTTCTTACAGCTGCTATCCATTAAATCATATGAATCTGGTTTATTAATCTTCTTGGTTTATCTACTTGTAGCGAATTTTGTGGTTTCTAGTTTCAAATTATAGTTCAATTAGGGTTTTACACGAGGAATGACTCAAGATTACACTAATTTCATCAACTGAACAAATTCATCCAGATCCCCTTTTAAGATTTCAAGTTAATTTTTGTTTTTGTTTTCATTTTCATGTTTGAAATTATAACGATCTTTCGATTTTTGTTAATTTTTGTTAATTTTTGTTTTTGGTGAAATGATATGATCATTCGATTTCCCTTCAATCATTGAAACTAACTTGGATTCTTTTGTACGTTTGATTGATTTGTTATTAGTCGTTATCTTGATATGCGTGGGACCCCATAATATCTTAACTTTTCTTGTATAATTTGATTGTCTGCTGATTATAACATTAACAATTTTGATAATCTCTCTTTTTATAAACGAATCCCATGAGTTTTTGTAGCTTCAAAGAATTATTTTTATATGGATTAATCAAGGTTATCAGAGCATATATCTTAAATTTATGATAATATAAAAAATGTTTGGAATCATTGAACAATGACAAATGATTATCTATCAAATGTGGTTGTACTTCCACTATAAAATTAGTGGTGGGAATAAGATGCAAAGAAAGTTATAGAATGTGATCTTGTGGAAATGCTAAATTCTTGTGTCACTTTTGGCTACCAAAAGAATCTTATTTTGGGTAAATTTTACCAAAAGAAACCATTTAATTAATTGCTATTTTATATATGCTCTCATTTTAGTAAGTTTATAATACATCTTTTCAGCCATTAAGTTTGCAATTTTTGACTTTTAGATACATATATATATATAAATGTATATGTGGGTGGGTCACAAACCCATCTTTTTATTCTCTCAATTTGGTATGTTAATTACTAGTTTTTCCACCATCTAAAATGTATATATATTATTAGATTAGATAGATGATAGATCAATAAAATTGCTAGTTTTGCAGATAACTTCTCATATCAAGAACGATAAGTAAAACGATCTTCAAAACAGTAAGAAATCATGGCTTCAGTTCCTCAACTGCAAAGACAGTTTATCGAGTACACAACATCTTTGTATAACGAGGTTTGTAACGTCTTTTAAACTGAAAACATTCAACAAAGTAATTTTTTTAATAACAATTCTCATTTATGGATCTTTTTAGGGATATCTTGATGATCAATTCACACAACTTCAAAAACTGCAAGATGAAAGCAACCCAGATTTTGTGGTTGAAGTGGTGTCCCTTTTTTTTGAAGATTCAGAAAAACTTCTTAACAATTTGGCAACTGCTCTGTAATACTGATCAATTTTATCTTTTAATTCTATTTATATGATTGTGATCATCTTGTTTTGACTTTTGAATAAAAAAAGTCAACAGGCAAGTGTGGATTATAAGCAGGTTGATGCTCATGTTCATCAGTTCAAGGGTAGCAGTTCCAGGTATCATGCAAAATTATCTTGGACAAAATATTTGATTTTTATACAATATAATGAAGAATATTGAGAATTTATTTTCTGGAATCTTTATCTGTTAATTTGTTGTGACAGCATAGGGGCACAACGAGTCACAAACGTGTGTGTTCACTTCAGAAACTACTGTGAGGAGAAAAACCTTGATGGGTTAGTATTAGTAACTGTTTTTCATTAACCCAAGAGTGAATTTACTGATATACCCCTGTATATGTTAATAATTAGTCTTGAATCTTGATGTGTTATATTTCATTGATTGAGGAGTATAATAAGATTCATTAACATATAACTTGGCTCCATGTTTTCACCAAAAGGGGTCATTAATCAAATGTCTAAAATACCCTTCAATTTAAAGAACGTGATTTTTCTATATGTCATCAGTTATTTACTTATTTTCTTGGTTTGTGGATTTTCATAGTCTTCTTCTTTGTTATACATATGATTTTAAGCATATTATAGTTTTTCTACTTCATGCATTGATGATTCAAAATTCTAGTTTTTTATGAAAGTTTCAGTTTTGACTTTAATGGTCAAAGTTTTATTGTCAAATACATAGGAATCGTAGCTATCATATATTCTCTTAAAAAATTTTACACCAATGTTTCCCTAACTTACACTAGTTCTTCTATTTTTTAATAAAGATGCCAAATCTCTCTCAAAAGTATCAATTCTGATATTGGAAGATGTTCATTTGACCTTTAAAGTCCAACTTTTAAAATACTAATATTATCAGTAACTGCTTTCTATAATCAATGGCACGCGATTGCTGTAGGTGTTTGCGGTGTCTGCAGCAAGTGAAACATGAATACATTCTCGTTAGGAACAAACTCGAAGCCTTGTTCAGCGTACGAATACTACCAAAACCGTAATTTACATTATTACCCTTGTATCCTATTAAATTTACATTTTTACCATTGTACATGATGCAGTTGGAGCAACAAATCTTGCAAGCTGGTGGATCAATCCCTATGATGGAATAGGTTTGTGACTTCCAAAAATCTAATGTTATCTCATGGAAACCTAGTTTGTAGAGATTGTGCGAAAACATTACTATTGTTAATTTTTTTAATCTCACCGAATGTATGTTTTATACTTAAAATATTGGTATCAACTTGTTATGTCTTTGACCTGTTATAACATTTTTTTTTAATCGTCAATGATAATGGTTTGTGACTTTGTGGTGTTTTCATTGCTCTTTAGACTTGATTTTTGTGTGATACCGTTTGTTTGTTTTTAATAAATTCGATTGGTATATTGTAGCATGATTGCATAATGATATAAAGAGAATTTGTTGTGTTGTATAATATGATGTTTGTATGATTGTATATGTAGTATGCAAAGTGATTTT
The DNA here is from genome assembly GCA_009936405.2 of Stevia rebaudiana. NCBI lineage: Eukaryota > Viridiplantae > Streptophyta > Magnoliopsida > Asterales > Asteraceae > Stevia > Stevia rebaudiana. Next base: position 3,221,201 of record WOUH02000017.1, read on the forward strand.
GGTAGTGTTCATATCATCTCATGTTGTATATTCGTTTGGATTATTTATATTGTGGGAAATAAGCTGCCAATAAAGTATGGTTCCCAACAATTAATATTAATATTGTTATTACCGGTTTAATTTATCTAGCATGCACTAATATAAGAACTATAGAAGTGCAATATGAGTCCTTGTGGTTTGAGGTCGCTCCTACCTTAGCTTCCCATCCTGACATTCACATCCTAAGTAAGTGTAGTATCTGATTGCAACCATCGAAGACTTTTAATTTGCTGTTATATTTTTCCCTAAAAGACCTCTATACCCTCTCCTCTCTTCTCTCTTTTGGATACCAAAGGGTTATTACCAAAAAGAATCACCACCGGTGCATCACCTACCCACAACTTTCTTAAGTTTAAATTACACCCACCACACTCTTGAGAGCCACCACTCACCCCTACTATCCATCTTTCACGACACTCACATGGTCGGATCCAATCGAAAACTTTTAAATACGTTGGACGGATGTTGTTTGCGGAAACATCAATTCAAATGGTAATTGTTGATGAGGAAGTGAAGAACAACGAATCTTTCATCTTCTTATTGAAATAAGAGGGGTGTTGTTTGCATAAACCCTAATTCTTCTCATTCTCATGCTGATGAGATCTTATCCAACGGTGAATCGTCTTCGAAGAGCAACCTCCAGCGAAGCTTTCCGGAGAGGAACGTGAATGGGTTTCATGTTTGTCGGAAGAGTTTGATAATCTCGACGGAGTTGCACCGGAGACATACTATATCCGATGGTTGATTTCAAACAAGAGATCTGAAAAGGTTAAAAAGGCCACAGAGCATTCTAGCCTTATTTAATGCTTCAACTAAACCGATGTGCATGTGAAGATGAGCTTGAAAATGTTTAACATCTATTCCAACGTGCATACAATCGTGGTTATGAGACTTAATATGTGAATTACTTGGCTAATAAATGCTTTATTTTGGATATCTAAAAAAATGTGTAACCATATAGACATGTTTCTCTAAATGGTCATAATTATTAAAGTGGTTAATATGCCCATATATATCCAATGTGATCGTTCTAAAACAATAGGTATTGTTAGTAAGCGATTATGTTCAAAAGACTTAAAGATTTATAGACTAGAGAATTCAGTACTCATAATAAAGAGAACATGAGTCACAATCATTGATGAGAAGAATCCAAAATAAAAAAAAATCAATATCATGGTTGCAATAGCATACTCGACTAGGTTCGGTTCAACGAATATCCTATTTTCTTTCCATGTCTACAGTCTCTACAAGGACCGTGCATGCATTTTCCCCTCCACTGCCGCTGAGTGGTATCCAAACTTTCATTAGCTTATAGCGATACATGGAAAACGTATTGTTCGAACATACCGATATCAATAATTTTCTTCGTGGCTTTAATTTGATGAGAGCACAATTTTAATATGGTCTTCTTGTCATATTTAGAACATAGGCGTATTAAGTATTGTTCTCGTTCACGGTGTTAACCATCTAGCCAAATGTATTTGAATATAGTTTATGTACTTAAGGGTTTATAAAACCGGATTTCGGTACATTCTGGTAATAAGCTCTTTTGAAACATTCATAATTGTTACCCACTCCCGGTATAGTACAAATACATGTCTCCACTAGAGATAACCGATTGATGACAGGATTGATCATAGCGACGATGATGATTTACACCGAAAGTGTCTAAGTGAAAAAAAAAGGATGACAACAAGGCAACGAAGGTGTACCGTCATAGGGTTCTCCTCTTTATACTCCATTTGAATGCCCCTTAGACTATCCGTAGCGGTCACCCCTCCGAAATCCTTCCCCTCCCAAATTTGCTGCCACATCATCACCCCTCCCAAATC
>WOUH02000017.1:3223171-3237875 GCA_009936405.2 Stevia rebaudiana
CGGGGTAGGGGTAAGGTTTGTCTTCATCTTACCCTCCTCAGACCTTACCTTTAGGTGGGATATACTGAGTACGATGATGATGATGGTGTTTGTTCCGTCGTCGTATCTTAGTATCAATAACAATATAATAATATTTCATATGATACTTGAAATTTAAATTTGGTAATTTTGACTTTAAATGTTTGAGACTTGACATATATGGATTTGTGACAGAAACCTTGCAAGATGGATCCTCAAAACAAAGCAGTTGTCCGTGCACAATTCTGTGATCCTAAGATCAACCTAGCTGGTTTAAGCGCGTGTTATGAAAATTTCAAAGTAGATTTCGCGTGTTTTCATCTGCAGATAAAATATGAAAAATGGGTCTGTTTTTTGGGTTTTTGTTTGAAACTTTGACTTGAAATCTAAAAGGGTAAAGAAAGAAGAATGTCTGGTTATATGTTTTAATGTGTATATAGACCAAATTACATGTTTTTGAATCTCAATTACATCTTTTATTTAACTGACATAAGATAGTGTTATCATACCATTATCCATTGTAGTCATTTAGCTTAGTAATCATATGTTTTGTTGAATATGTTTAATTATTTGTTTATGAAAAAATATCAACTTTACTCGTAATATAATTCATCAAGAATTTTATCTTTGAATCAAAAGCTTAAAAGCCATGACTTTATTGAGAAATCTATCATATCCTCTAGTTGATAACCTAACTAAAATTGTTTTTAATTATGTAAAGAACAATAATGAATAGAGATACAAGATGGGTCCAACTTACAAGTATTATAAACGTGGGACATATTATAAGTGTCGGTTTGATTCATTCAAAGTATTCATTTTAATTAAACTAGCGTGTTTAATTGTGATTTTGCTTTAAATTGATAGAAAAATGAGTGAATTTGGTTCGAAATCGATGAATTTATCAAATTGAAGTTAAAACTTACTCTAATGTGTGTATAAATATTCAAAAACCACCACCTAAATAAATCGATGAATTTATCAAATTGAAGTTAAAACTTACTCTAATGTGTATGTATAAATATTCAAAAACCACCACTTAAAATTAACAGATTCTCACAAATTTGGTATTAACAACAAATAAAAGAATATTATGTTTTTTTATAAACATGAATCACAACATGACTACCAAAGCCAAAAGGCAAACAAAACTTATGAAAAAAATAAAAAAAAAAACATGGTTAGAACATTCTAATAAACAATTTGAATCTTTTGTAACTAAAAACCATTTACACCACCTGAAGAACCCTGCAGTTAACACCAAACCTATTCACAGATTCTGTTGACTTTTAGGTTGACTAATTTTGACTCTACTAAAGAGTTATATTCTATCTCATATTCTTGACTGTCATTATAAGTTTTTGTCTCTCTCCTTCAACTTCAGCAAGTTGCAGACTTAATTGCGAGTAGCGCGTATGCATTTCATTCAATTCGGTTTCCACATTTACATACTTATTCTTAATCTCTAACGTGTCTTTGATCAACTCGTTGATGTCTTTGAAGCTTTTAAAGATCGCTTCTTCATCACTATGTTGTTTTAGAAAAGAACTGTAAAAAGATAAAAAAAGATTGTCATGTTTGATAAGCGCATAATGCGACACATCATGTAGTTGTCCAATATTTGAATATTTGGAAAATTCAAAACATCTATTGAACATATCTGACCAGAGATGATGAAAACGAGTTATATGTTGGTGTTTAAAAAAAGTTAACTATTTAAAATAATATCATTAAATATTTTTTTTTAGAATAACAAACGCCTCACATACATGAATGTATCATCATTTTTTAGGATCAAAACCGCCACTCGCTTTTTAAAACCCTAAACGACAGAAAATTACTATCTTGACCCTTGTATGAATGACCTTTCAATAAGTGGTATGACTTATAACTACCTTTGGAATTGAATGTTTGAATTCTTCTTCATCATAAGTGCTCCCGCAAGCTCGATTTCCAAAGCAAGAACCCTCCCGAACGCGTTTCCATCTCCCGTAAAATTTTTAAAATTTGGGTACATACCCTCAAGCTCTTCATTCGCCTTTAGTAACAAACTAATGATTAGAACAATAATTTCTAGATTTTTATAAAAAAAAAGAAAAAAATCGGTCGAATTACCTTGTGTAGTTGCATAAGTTCTCTTCGGAAATCTTGAAAAGTTGAGCCACAACTCATCAATGTAAGAATCGATCTCTCGTTTTTCATCTTTTCCAACTACATTACAATAAAAGTAACACTCCTTCAAATTGTAAAAACTAAAAATAAAATTATCTTAGTATTTTAATAATATTTTTAGGTAACTTTTTAGAAATGTAATCAACTTTCTGCTTTGTTCCAATTAAGTCACTCATACTCTTTTTTGTTCTAATTAGTATACTTTACTTTAAATAGGTGTTCCAGTTGTATACATTTTGCCTACAACATTAGGTTACTAATACTTACTATGTCATTTGTTTTTACATTTTTTAAGTGATGCTGGTTCATTATGTGAATAAAAAATTAAAAAAAATTATAATGTTGTAGGGATATTGTATAGGACTAGAACACCTCGTTAAAGTAAATTGACCTAACTGGAACAAAGTCGAAAGTTGGTTACATTTCTATGACATTTTCCCTAATATTTTTAAGTAATCATACTTAAAAAACTAATTATTTACAAAATAAAAATCAAACTAAAAACTTTCAATTTTAAACCACAAAAACCATTGTGATCATAATAACTAAAACCATTACAAAAAGTGATTTGTTTTACCTCAATGATCTCTGTAACAATCTTTTCTTTTTCTTCTCTGCAACATTCAAGATTTAACAAAGCACAATCAAGTTCAGCATGTACAGACTCTAGATCACTTTCCAATCCCCCAATTTTAAGCAACAATTCTTCAATCTTTTTCAAATAAGAAGCTTCAGATTTCTTCCTGATTTCAATTTCATCAAGAGCATCTTGTAATTTGATTAATATATCATCACCGTGTCTTTTAGATACAAAAAGTTGTTGCTTTAATTCTTGAACCGCGGTTTCACATTGTTCTTTCATGAAAACTAACCTTAAAGATTCTGATGGTTGTTCCGACACGTGTTTTTCATGATCAATTTTCAATTTTTGTGCATATTTACACACTTGTATTAACTTTTCTTCAAGAATCACTGAATACAGATCTAAGTAAAATCTTTCACAACATATTTTATAAAGTTCTTCATCATCTTTTTCACAAAGATCTTGGACTATATTTGGGCAATTTTGAAGTGAATTTTTTTGTTTAATTAGGTTTTGATTGGTCTCAAACATTGAAGAAACCTGTTCTGATAACATATCAAGATCTTTTTGCAGTTGAATAACTGCATTTGAGTAATTCAAACGACCCCTTTCGAGTGCTGATTCTAAAGTAGTTACCCTTTTCTCTAACTCTTTATTAACACGATCCAAATCATGTTTTTCTTCGGTTAATTTCAAGATTTGATTGTTCATATCGACGCGTATGGATTCAATCTCGGTTTTGCAGGCGGAAATAGTATCGCCACATGTCAAATGCTCGTTTTTTAAGCTCTCAAACTCATCAAGAATCTCTGAAACCCTTTTCTTGAGTTCATTATTAGCACAACTCAAATCATGTTTTTCTGTAACAAATTTTGAGATTTGATCATCCATATCATCGCGTATCGATTCGGTCTCGGATTTGTAGGTCAAAATAGTGTCGCTGCATGTCGAATGCTCGTTTTTTAGGGTTTCAAACTCACCCAAAATTTGTTCTTGTTTTTCCTCAAGTTGTTGAACACGCGCTTCAGTAGTTATAACCCGTTTCTTGAGTTTCTCATTAATGCAAACCAAGTCATGTTTTTCTTTTTCAAGTCTCAAGATTTGGTTGTTCATGTTTTTGTGGGTCAAAATAGTGTCGCCACATGTCGAATGCTCGTTTTGTAAACACTTTAATTCACCCAAAATCTGTTCTTGTTTTTCTTCAAGTTCTTGAACAACTGCTTCTGCAGTCTTAACCCTTTTGTTAAGTTGTTCTTCAACACAACACAAATCATGCTTTTCTTTAGCAAATATTAAGGTTTGATCTTGCATATCGGCGCGTATCGATTCAATCTCTGTTTTCAAGGTTGAAATTGTATTTTCACATGTGAAATGCTCGTTTTTAAGGCGTTCATATTCACCCAAAGTCTGTTCTTGATTCTTTTCAAACTCTTTCACGAGTGATTCAGCAGTTACAACCCTTTTTTCAAGTTCTTGTTTAACACACTCCAAATCTTGCTTTTCTTTTGTGAACTTTAAGGTTTGATGTTTCAAATCACCGCGTATCGATTCGGTCTCGTGTTTACACGATGAAATAGTGTACCCACACGTCGAATGCTCGTTTTTAAGATTTTCAAACTCCTTCACAACCCGTTTACGGTTTTCTTCAATTTCTTGCACATATGATTCAGAAACCATAACTCTTTTTTCAAGTTCCTCATTAACACAGCTCAAAGCCAGTCTTTCTTTGTCAAATTTCAAGATTTGATCTTTCATACAAAGGCGTATTGATTCAGTTTCAGATTTGCAAGTTGAAATAGTGTTGATACATGTTAAATGTTCATATCTAAGTTTCTGAAACTCTACCAAAATCCGATCACGGTTTTCTTCAAGCTCTTGCACAAGTGACTCATAATAACACTCCATTTCATTCATCTTTTTAACAAGATTTCCCCTTTCAACTTTTGCTTCGTTTAGTTGACTTAAAAGTTCCAAACTTTGACTTTCTCCAAAGTCAACACCTCGTGTAATTCCCGCTCCCGTTTCAAGATTCTGCAAGATACCAATTAACATTTCTAAATCCGAGTGTACGAAGCTCAGATCAGACTCACGGGACCCAAAAAGTATCTTTTTTTGGATCTCCCTTATTCGACCCGCCACAAGAAAAAGCCCGTTGACCCGTTGATCATGTGTTTCATCCATTAACTTTGACCTTAATTTTATTTCACTCAAGTGTTGTAATTCATCTTTGAACTTTGTGCATTGTGATTTGAGCATCATAACCTCTCTTTCTAGTTTTAACCCCGAAGAAATCTCGTTAGTTAGATGTTGCGCAATCTTTTCAGTCTCAATGTTCATCTCGTTAGCATGATTATGCAACGTGTTGAATTCTTGTTTAAGCTCAAAAATGAAAGATTCTGCCATTTGCAAGCTTCCTCTGAGTCTATGATTCTCTTCAAGAGCAATTGCTAAATTATCATCTTTTGAATAATCTGTTGATGAACCATGTTTGTTAGCATTATAAGTTTGTGAGTTATTGCACGCGCCATTATTCTCAACGGGTGAATCTGAAAAATCTTGATGAATGTCTGGTTCTTCCATGATTGGTGTAAGCTCTTTAGATTCTGATTTAAAATGTGTTCTTGAATTAACCTACTTAAAGAAAAAAAGAAAATGATTAGTGGATATTATTTAAGTGATTTTAGGTTGTAATTAACACATGTTTGGATGTGCTCTCTAAACGCCCGTTTTTTTCATTTTTCAAAATTATTTTCTTTTTGAGTTAATTACATAAACTTTTCTCATGATTTGGGTAAAGTAACAGGTTTAAGTACCAAATAAAAGAAAAGTAACAAGTTTGGTGTTTGTGCTTCTATCTTGTAACGAGTTCAGGTATAAAGTCTAACTTCCTTTAACTTTTTTGTTAAATCAAGGTGAACTGACCAAAATACCCTTTTGACTTTTTTAATGGCTAAAGTCACAGTGTGAAAAGTCAAAGGGTATTTTGGTTGTTTAACCATAGTTTAACGGAAAAATGAAAGCACAAACACTAAACATGTTACTTTGCCCGAACCACAAGGACCATTTGTGTAATTAACTCTTTCTTTTTTTAGTTTGATGATCGTAAGATTTCGTTACCAATTAACCATAAAGGGATCCCACCACTGTCTCACCCTCTTCAAGGTTAAAAATAATTAAGATAAATTCAAGGTTTTTTTTTTAAACTTTTAATAGATAGTTGGAAAGACAATCAAACCTTATTTTCATGATCATCAAAGATCTGCAACTCAGAAGATGATGATGTGGCAATACTAGGTTCAACTTCTCGGTTATAATTGTTGTTGCTTTGCAACCCCTTATCAAATTGTTGTTCAAATTCTCTGCACCAAAGTCATGTTTCAATTTTGTAAAATATCCAAAATTCCCTTCAGTGAACTAAATTAGAAAAAAAGGAATCTTCTAGACTCATATCAGTAGTATTGATTTAATTGCAATGATGTAATTTAACATATAAAATTTCTGATGAATTGTTGTAGTTTTTAAATTGCCATACCTGAATCCAGTTTTAGCTGTCAGCAACTGAACTGTAACCTGACATAAAAAAAATTACGTGAAAAATAAGTATTTAATGGAAATTTCATTTAAAATAATTGTTTGATTCTTGAAATTCTTATCCAAACAATTTTTCTAGTTCAACTACTGAAGTATTCAAATGATTAATAAGTTTTAAATTATCCCTAAAAATTAAAAAAAATAAAAGAATATTTCTCACATGCAAAATAGTTCCTTGATCAGATCCATGAAGAGGCAAAGAAATAACAAAAGGATTTAATGCATCTGCATAATCAGCAAGATTAATGGTAGTCTCACCAAGTATGCTTGCATGCGAAGTACCCTAAAATCCAAATTAAAACCAAAATACAAGAATAAGCTAATTTAATAAATAAAATTCTTAATTTCCCACAAAAGATTGTGTCAAAATGGTAACTTACCATTCCCACAATGAGGTTGTAGAGCTTATCATCATATCGTTTGTTTCTAGAATCTACTACAAGTCTTGTCGTTTCATATATAGGATCTGCCCATTTGCATGATCCATTTCTCACATTCGCTTTGCTAGTTTTTGCGATAATTTTTCCGGATTCGGTAGGTATGAAACAAATAAATAATTTATCCCATCCACTCTGTGGAATCTGGTAACATTTCAAAAGTATATATAAGATTTTTCATTTATATCACCATATTTATATTAATGAAAATTATATTAAATAAATGGAAATACATTTGTAACATGAAATTGCAGCCGAAAAACAACTTTCACTTTAGTTTTTTCAAGCTTCCACTTGGTAGTCCTCAACATTATTTACTACACAACCATGAACTGCAAATTCTTGGGTTCCAACTGTTAATAAATAAAGATTACTGCAAAAACAAAGGCCCATAATAATAATAATAATAATTACCAAATCAGAACATTCATTGAACAAATCTGACCAGGGATGATGATAATATTTTATGATTTAGTGTTTAAATAATGAGTAAACAACGGCATCTGTAGGATAAAATTCAAAAATCAAAATTCATTATAATAATAAGGGGCAATCTATGAATTTAATTTACAATTTGCTAGAAAGAAAATGGTTAGATTTTCATGTGTCTACATTAAAGAAGACAAAATAATCACTTAAAAAAATTATTTTTTGCCTGATAGTCATATGTTTTCAGTTATCATCAAATAACAGGAATTCAATAAGCATACCACATCAAGTTAATCAGATTTAAAGTTTATTTAATTAAGTCAATGCTTGAACCAAAGTCAATGCTTACCTTCTCCAATTCAACGATGAAGAAGACCCTGGTCAGAAGCCCTAAATATTATGAACAGGAACTACGCATTATACAAAATTAAATTAAAATAATAATTACACTAATCATCCTTAAACACCCAAAAAGGAAGAAAGCGAAAGTAGTCACAAAGTATTAAAAGTGTAATTATAGCTCAAAACATGTCAAAGCATGAAAATCCACCTGACAAATCAATGAATTTGGGTAAATTTTTCAACAAAAAGGAATCAATAATTTAATGTTCAAGGATTTAAATCAAAATGAAGAAATCCCACCTGTGGAAATTAGTGAAATCAATAAATCAAATATCAAATTAGGATTTTGAAGTATAAACATCGCATTCCAAACATAAAACAGGATCAAACTGAACTAGAAAACTTGTAATTGAAAAACAAAATGAATATTATTACCTGAAAAGGCAAGATCTGAGCTAGAAAACTTGTAATTGAAGCAACAATTAAGGAATCTGGGAGAGATTGAGTGGAATGTGCCGTGAAGAAACAGCAATTGCAAGTGGGTTTATGGTTTCTTTAATCAGCTCAACAATGGAACCAAAGTATGAAATGGGTCGTATGTATTCCAATTTCTTGAAGTTCAGAGTGGACAAAATGACAGCGTGAAAGTGCACCGAATGTGGTCTTTAAAGACTTCAGTCTATTTATGATTACAAAAATGCGTCAGTCTATTTACTCGTGTTTGGTATATTTTACATAAATATGGTCATATGGATAGATATTATGATTGTTTTTGGAATTACTTATTTTTATTTTATCTTTTGGGTTGGTTAAGTTATAAATGTGGCAAGTACCGTTTATTTATTGTGAAAACGATTTTAGAATATACTTTTTTACCAAATAAATTAGTCCCGTGAAATAACTTTTCTTAATCAACAAAAGTCAATATAGTATCACACTCGAATTAAATAGATACAATCACCATATAAATTTACAACACAAATCAACAGTTTGAAATAGCTGAACTCTCAAAATTTAACATGTTTAGTATTATGATAATTTTGGATGTTTTGGAATCCATACGCCACTTAGAGGTGAGTTATGCCGTCTACGTGCTTTATTATTAATATTTTTTTTGTTAAAAAACTAGTTAATTACACTTGCTTTGAACATAATTCGAAACGTTCTATTGGCTAAAACTTTGCACTCACTTGTGTTTCTTAAATAATGTCAACGAAAAACTTATCATGTGACCCAACATGGAATAGACCAAAAAATTACAATCAAACGTTCAAACACTACTAGAGAACCCGAGAAAAATATTTACGGGTTTATTAACCAAGAAAGTGTTTTTATTATTACAGAGAACCCAAACCTTCTTGATGATATTTTGTCATTTTGAGTATGTGTCATATTATTGAACTTGGGTAACGTAAAATCACATCTTGCTCTTCAACTTAATCAACTATATAATACCATAAGGTACTTAGAGTTAACAATAGATCAAGAAGAAAGCTGTTTGAGCTTGTTAAATATAATTCTTTATACAAACTTGTTGGTTGGAAGACACTTTAAAAAAAAGCTTGGTGTACAAGAGAAATGATCACATGAACACAACAATATAGGGGTATAATGAAGAGTTGATATCAATTTAAGAACGAAAATTGTAATTAGCTTAATCACCCAATATACGTTTATTGTCAAGGAAACTTAATCTCAAAACCTTGATTACAAATTCCTACTCATTTACGTAGTATATATAGCTAACCAAAACATGTTAGACTTTAACTAAGACTCTACTAATTAATTACATGATAAACCATCTAAACATATCCTAACCATAACAATACGACTTTAGACATTATCACTTAATCAATTAGTCTTCATGATTCTGTCGTGATCCACGCATTAAGCCATGAGACACAGGCCAAATAAATCCCAACATTCACCCCTGGATTTTCTGAATAACCTGAATAACGTTCGGGAGGTCCTCAACGCCAAGTAGATCCCCCATCTCCTTGAACTTTATTTTCGCCAAAGCCTTTGTCAATATATCTGCCTTTTGCTCATTCGTAGACACATGCTCAACAACTACCTCATCATTCTCAAAGCATTCTCGAATAAAATGAAAACAAGATTTTATATGTTTGCTTGAAACACCGGGTTTTTCACCAACGCGATTGCTGAGGTATTATCAACTTTAATCAATACCTTTTGCAATTGTCTTCCAGTATCTTCACTAACCAATTCTCGTAAACATCTTGCTTGACAAGCTGCTGCACATGCTGCCATGTATTCAGCCTCACACGATGACAAAGCTACCGTACTCTGCTTCTGCGAACTGTAATAGGAGCAGACCCATAATAAAACACGTGACCCGTCGTGCTTTTTCCGTCATCATTATCTATATTGTCGCTACTATCACTATATAGCCACTCAAGATTCCTTTTACCTTTCTTGGATATTTGATCCCATAGCTCATGGTTCCTTTCAAGTATCTAAGAATTTGTTTAATAGCTGTCACATGACTTTGTTTTGGATTTTGCATATACCTATTTACATAACCGACTGAATATGCAAGATTAGGACGCGCTTGAAGCAAATATGGTAAACATCCAACTAATCTCTGATAGCTGGTTGTCTCCACACCATCTTCATCTTCGGCGTTTGAAAGTTTAACGTTTGGGTCCATTGGCACAAGGACCGACTTACACTCTTGCATTCCAGCTTCCTTTAAGATTTTTAAGGCATGCGCTTCCTGTTTTATTTTAATTTCACTCTTCCCTTGTGAATTTTCAATACCCAAATAATAAGTCAACTTAACCAAATCAGACATATCAAATTGTTTTGCCATTTTGCTTTTGAACTCATCGATCATGGGTAAGCTCGATCCTGTGACAAATAAGTCATCAACATATACGGCTAATATTAATAAAGAAATACCAACATTTTTCCGATATACCGCTTGCTCCTTAGTACATCGATGGAATTTTAACAATTTTAGCATCGTATCCAATTTGATATTCCAGGCTCTAGGTGCTTGCCTTAACCCGTATAATGCCTTGAGTAGTTTATACACTTTGTTACTTTCATTTTGCTTTACGAATCCTTCTGGTTGAGTTACATAAACATCCTCCTCCAATTCACTATTTAGAAAAGCTATTTTCACGTCCAAATGGTGTATTTTCCATCCCTCTACTGCCGCAAGAGAAATTAGAAACCGAATTGCCTCGATTCATGCGACTGGTGCAAAGACTTCATCAAAATCCACCCCCGGTTTTTGCAGGTAACCTTTGGCTACAAGTCTTGCCTTGTATTTACGAATAGTACCATCAGCATTTTTCTTCTTGAAAACCCATTTTAAACCAATTGGGTGAATTCGTAACTCCACAAGTTTCCAGGTTTATTTTTCTTCTTGAAAACCCATTTTAAACCAATTGGGTGAATTCCTTTAGGTAACTCCACAAGTTTCCAGGTTTTATTCTTTTCAATTGAGTTAATTTCATCCTTCATTGCTTTAACCCATTCACCCACTAATTTTGCTTCACCAAAATTACTTAGTTCATCGGTGAGTAAAAGTGATTCACATGAATTTAACTCGTAATCATCATACCTTACTGGTAGGACTGATTTTCGTGTGGAGCATCTATACTGAATTTCATCTTCTATTTGGGCTTCATTTGAACCTGTTGCACCAGAATTGGGCTCGAAGTCAGGTCCTGGGCCGAGATCTAATGTGCCAGGGCTGTTTTGACTTGATGAAAAATTATTGTTTGGCCCAGCAGAATTTTCTGGACTTGATTGGGCTTCGCTACTTTCGGTTACTAGATCATTACATTCGGTTGTTGTTGGGCTTGTGTCCAATTGTCCAACACCATTGTAATTTGTAAATGATATTACCCGTAAACATATCTGGTTCTACTTTAGTCCCCACTTTGTCACTTTTTTCATTGGGCCACTTCCACCCCCTTGATTCATCAAATTTCACGTCTCTGATGTTTTTTGTTCTTAGGTTAATATAATCAGTAGCCTTTGGTTCCTGGTTCACACCCAAGATGCACTAACAATTCCGACCGATCATCAAGTTTCTTAACATTCGATCCCACTTTTACAAAAGCAATGCATCCAAATATTCTCACATGCTCCAGATTTGGTCTTTTTCTGTTATACTTTTCATATGGAGTTGCTCCTACCAATGAACGCGTAGGAGTCCGATTTAAAAGATACGTAGCATGTCTCACCGCTTCACCCTATAAATAGTTAGGAACTTTCATTGCTTTCATTATGCTCCTGACCATCTCCATGAGTGTTCGGTTTCGTCGTTCCACCACACCGTTTTGTTGTGGTGTGTATGAACTTGTAAAATGTCTATTTAAGCCATCTTCATCTCACAACTTTTGAAAATCACGAGACGTGAACTCTCCACCTCTATCAGTTCACAAGGTTTTGAGAAGTTCCTTGTTTCTTTCTCGACCAATGCTTTAAAATATTTGATTGCTTCAAGTGCTCCACTTTTTTCTTTTAACAAATAAGACCACATATAACGTGAGAAATCATCAATAAGTACCAAAATATAACGATTACCTATCATGGTTGGCGGGGTGATTGGCCCACAAAGATCACCATGAACAAACTCAAGTTGATGTGATGCTCGGAAGCTCATGGCTTTTGGGAACAGATTTCGTGTGAACTTTCCAACCATGCATGCTTCACACACTTTATTTTCATGATTGTTTTTTGGTACTCCCACTGCTAATCCATGCATTCGCTGTAGGTTTTTGCTACTAACATGAATTTTCGCTTATATTTGACATTAGACAAGTAGGAGTTCCAACCTCTAACTTCAGTTTGTACAACCGGTTTCTGGCGCAAGCTACTTGCACTAAAAGTCTACCGCTTCTGTCATACATTGTTAAAAAGTTGTGTTTCATACGAACTTCACACCCGACCTCCGTTGCTTGTCCTAAACTCATCACATTACTTTTTAAGTCTGGGATTTAATAGACATCCGTCAATAGCTTTTGTTCACCGATTTTCACTTCGAGTATGATTGATCCCTTAGCTTTTATAGTCACGTATGAACCATCGCCAAACTTTACTCGCCCGGTTATTTTTCGGTTCAACTCAGCAAAGAAGTCTCGGTTGCCAGTCATGTGGGTTACTATCTCCATTATCAAGATACCACACATCCCTTTCACTAGAATCGTCTTCATATTTCTTTAGGTAACACCATTTTCTCATTAAGGAACACAGTTTCTTGATCAACGGCCATCATGAAGAACGTTCCATCCACCCCATTATTATCTTCTTCGGTTTACGCTATATTTGCTTCATGTTTTTTGAAGCGATCTGGACACTTGGACACAAAGTGTCCATATTTGTCGCACCTGTAGCATTTTATCCCAGACAAATCCCGTTTCTTTTCCTTTTGCTTACCATTATCTCGAGTTTTGTACTCCTCCTTTTGACCGCGGTTTTGGGTGTTATCCCTTCCACGACCACAACCACGTCCCTGGCTAGAGAGTGAATATGCCTTCATGTACATCAACTTACTCGATGTTTCTGTTGCCTCATCATCTTTTTCATACGCTTTTATTCGCCCAACAATGTCTTCGAACTCGATAGTTTTGAGATCTAAGACTTGTTCGATTGAGTACTATCTGGATGAAACGCTTTGGTAAGCTAGTAAGGAATTTTTTAACCAATTTTTGTTCAGTTATTGCATCACCGAGAGTTGTTGCCTTGGAAGCTAGGCCTCATAGTTTTGATGTGAATTCATCAATTGTTCCGGTATCGCGCATCTTCAAACCTTCGAATTCAGTCATTAGGGTTTGAAGTCTTGCCTCTTTTACCCGTTCTGCACCAAGATTTCTTGTTTTCAAAGCCTCCCACTTCTCCTTAGCAAGTGTCAGATTACCAATATGAAGTATTTGTTCCTCTGGTATCGACTGGAACAGCAACGCTCAACGTTATTCTTCTTTGCGTGAATGCCAAAGATGACTTCCATACGCGTACTCCAGATCGTATATTTAATGGAGGTTGAAACACCCGTCAACTTTCCAGGTCCACTTTTGACTTATTTTGTACGTACATTTATACGTGTTAAATTAAATACGTGAGCTATAGTCTTGAATACTTATGTATTTAAATATGTAAGTAGAACTTGTCTAATAAACAGTGATACGACGTGCAAACTCCAACTAGTGAATGGATTTGGTTCCATAACACAAGACGTGCTAATCTTGGTGCACCTACTATCCCGAATTCGCTAACTAATATTTAACGTATAACTAAAATCATGACACTGAACGTCGGATATCCGCATAATAATATGAAACACAATCGAAGAATACTATCAGTTACATGGACTAGAAACTTAAAACACATATATATGAATATAAATATATATGAATACGAAAAAGACAACATATACTTATGGATAGCCTAGTTCATTAATAAAAGGTAACATGTTACATGAATGTAACACATTAAAATGTTACCACTAGTAGAATGCACCACTTCATGGCATAAGTAATAGACACATACACTCAAACTAGAAACCAACAAACTTGTTGAAACCTAACCAAACCAAGTAACTACTAGTTACTTGGAAGATCTAGTATGAGTACATGGAATCTATTAAAAAATTGAGAAGCCATACCTAAAATCTTTGACTCTTAACATAAGAATGGGATGGCCATTCTTGCACATCACACCCACCACCACATTCTTCTCTCCCCCTTTCTCTTGTTGGCCATAGCATCCCCACCCTCCCATTCTTGTGATTTTGTTCTTTAATTTATCATATTCTACTATCTTGAAAACACCCTTTGATCATAACAAACCACCATGGAAGCATCTTTTCTTGATTTTCTTCACAAGATCATCAACCACATGGAATCTAGCCACTTTTGTTCAAGACTTTTAGTGCACCTTGAAGTGTTCAAGTGTTGGAGTTTATTTTCTTTGTCATCATCTTCTATGGAGCTTGTTTCTATCTCAAGTATTCTTTCATCTAGCTTGGAGTGGGTATACATTCTAGACCTTCTTTTCTTTCAAAATTTTAGCTTTACTAGTTAAAAATCTCAAGAAATAAAGTTTAAAAAGTTCAAGACTAGAAAATATAAAAAGTTTAATAACAAACTTCAAGTTA
>WOUH02000017.1:3237975-3253027 GCA_009936405.2 Stevia rebaudiana
TAATATAATGAAGTTTATTTTCCGCTGCTGTGTAATCTCTGTTAAATCATTGTGCTTTTGTGTAAATCCGATGACGTAGCGAGCCTATGGAGTTTAGGTGTCACATATCCAGAACTCGAAAAATCGATTCGAAATCAAATTTGTATTGTTCTGATTGGATCGGGTAATTTTGATTCGATTTGATTCATATGTCGGATTGGCATAATCATGTTCGGATATTCGAATTCACCAATAACCCCGTTTATTTGGGTTACTCTGGTTGTTTGGATACAAAAATATGGTTTTTGAATTTACCCAATTGGATAGATTCGAATTGGATAATACGAATCAAGTTTCAGATCGGATCGGATTTCGGATAGAGCAAAAAAAGTTCAAATCCGAACAACTCTATCCGAATAAACTGAATAACTCGTTATCCGACTCAATAAATACCCATAGAGATAAACATGAGGTCTTAAACACCCAACATGGAAGGTCACACATGTGACACACAGCAATTCAGATCAAATCCGATCTTTATAAACTTTCTTAAGTGTACTTATTTTCTTTACATTACACTTCATTTGTTTAATTGCATTAAATGTGTCATGAAATGGGAACACGCAAACAATTAACAAATCGGGAAGTTACCCGATAACAATTGTTAATGATCATGAATAAGAATGAACGAACGAACTACCGAAACGAATAAACAAAAACGAAAAATGGATTCTGGCCAACCCTCACGCCCCTCCCTGACTTGCGACACGCAAGGGCTCGGGCAACCAAAATGACAGGGCCCTCGCGATACGCGACAGACTCGGACCCAACTCCGTGTGGTGCTCAAAACGTTCTTGACCCCTCATCCTAAATAAGGCTCGTGCCACGCAACAGGAATGCCCATGTCTCTCCCGACAAGCGAGAGACGGTCTATTGGGCAGATTAGTTTTAAAGAATAACTTAACCTCACTTCATCAAGCCACACTCTCAAAACTCACTCAAGTGCTCTCTAGCTGCAAGCCTCCAAATTCCTTCTGCCAAAACCTCATTCCATCAGTTCTTAATAATCTCTCGAAGACTCTTGGAGCATTTGAAGGTGTGTGAAGCCATTGAAGCTCGGTGTCCATCATCCATTGTGTATCAAAGATTTGGGTGCTTTCTGTAAGGATCTTCCACTGATTTACTTCTCATTTATGTTAATATGTTCTTGTGTGAACTTTATGGTCTTCATACAACTCCAAACAAACATCTAGATAAGTTAAAGCTTTGATATTAAACAACAAAACAGCAAGAACACCTCACTGTTTCTGTAAGCTGTAATCAACAGCTCATAACCAGCTGATAACTAACTCAAATGATATGTTTTAAAAGACCAAAATGACGTTTAAGATGTTAGCTTTCATTCAAAACTGGAATCACACGCTTTGGACTTCATTTTCTATGTCAAAATTATTTTCTAAGCCCAAAGGGCAAATATGTCAAAATGACAGTTTCTATGAGTCAACTTCCCGTATGCATACTAGATTATGGTCTTCAAACTGTGCGAAGTTTGGACAGCAGCTTAATATAGAATTTTTATAAAATATTATTTTGTTTGGAAAAAGATACGAACTATCATTTTGAGTAGCTAACATACTTAGGAACATCAAAGAAAAACTTTCCTAATAACTGTCAAATGTGAATTAGGTCTCTCTGTTAGCAGGAAAACGTCTAACTGTATTACCCGCAAACACTTTGAAACTTTGAGCTCACTAGCAGGTGAGTTTACAGCCTCATGTTTACTATTTCAACTGTTTTATAGTATTGGAGTAAGAAAACATACAACAACTATGTTTGGACATGTTATGAATTGATTAAGTAACTTATGTATTTTAGTGACAGCGGTTTCACCATTAAAAGTCCTTACTATTGGGGGAAATCTTGAATAGTACTATTGGGGTACGACATGCCCCACCTCGGCGATGGGATATCGACCGGGTTTCAGTATTGTCCTCATCGCATGTCAATGCCTTGGTGATGGCAGCTAACCTGAAGGCACCACGTATGTCAGCTTCTATTGCGATACGCTAAAATATCTTCTACACATGACTAGCTATCATAATACTTAATGCTTTTGTGTTGAACGAAATCAAATGTTTTTGTTCAAATATCATATAGAGTTGTTCAAAATGACCAATGACTCAGATCCTAACACTAGACCAACCCGTCACGCCTTCATTTGTGGCTTCGGCCGAGGTGAAATTTGGGGGTGTGACAACATCCAACGCTGAATGTTGCATATCTACTTAGATGTATGTAGTGGTAACGTGACGGGGCATGGAGGGTGGCATGGCAGCCCCATCACGCCTGGAACACCATTACGATGGGGACGTGATGGGGACATGGTGGTGGTGGTAGGCGTGGAGAAGACCGCGGGCGTGGGGCTCATTTGGGTAATTTTTTTAATTTTTTTCATCTAATAACCAATCAAAATATACCACCTAGGCCTCTTACAGCTTACTTTTTACCTATCACACTCACCCTCACTCACATATTACAATCACTCAGGTGAGGACACCCTCTCTCCTGCGTGACGCCTACTTGTCATTGACGTGTCATCACCCTCACTTACCCATTACACATAGTCTTAATACAGTTGGCTTAATAACATGTAAAAAGACACTATTCATAGTTCGTTACTGTATAGATAGTAATTATTATTTAACTAAAAAGAGAAATTATCATTTAATTTTTTGTTATTATATTATTACAATAACTTGTGGAACTATTAACGTCCAAACTCAAAATAATTAGAAAAAGTAAAGACTTCAAAATGAAGGTAACTGGTCTTTGGGATAAATGCACGTTGGATTTGGATAAAACTTAGCATTTTCAAGTGGTGGGGGGCCAATCCTCGTGGTGAATAAACTGGTGTACTTTAATAGTAGAATTAGAGAGTGTGTGAGTTGTTAAAAAAAAAGTAGAAAAAATAAAGACTTTAAGATGAATTTAAAATAAATTGGTAAAGTAAAGTGATTATACTGGGCAAAACCATGTTAAAGGTGTTTGTTATGTGGTCTCCCTCTCATGTAGTGAGAGTTCTATTTCTGTAGTGAACATTTGGGGTAACATGTAGGATTAGATTTTGTCGGTGTGTACGTTAATCGTTAGGTAAAATCAATGATAGACTTCCACAACAAATTGTGACTATTAGACCATGTGGTACGCGTCTAAATCGTGGGTGTGACCCACGCCAACCTCACCCAAACACTGACCTTCATCCGAATTTGGGGCGTTGCCCTCCATGCCGAAGAAAATGAAACTTGTAGCTGTTGGGGAACAAAAAAAATACAAAATTTTATAAAAATCTATTTAAATCACTTTGTCTTTCAAAACTTACGAACATAATTTCAAAACACACACACTGTTTCAAAACACATATACTCTTTAAAAAGATGTAATTCCCTTATTCGATTGAGCATCTGGAGATTACCAAGGAAGAAAAACAAGTAAACCGACAAATGGTTCGCAATGACCATGTTTGGAAAAACCCTGTTCAACCAAATAATTAAGAACTTTAAGGATTTTTTTTTTTATTTTTTTTCCATTTTTTTTGTAATTTTTTTCAAATTGTATGTTTATTTAAAACAAAATGAAATGAAAAAAACATTTTAGTGTAGGTAGACTGACTTGATGATCAATGTGAGTCGTAGTATTTATCAAATAAGGTGCGCAGTGAACATTTGTTAAGTTTTTACGATTCTTAAGAGGGGATGCCCTAATCAACAAGGAGCCAGAGGCAAGAACGCCCTAGAGAATGGGGCCAAGAGCCGGTAGCCCCTGGAGGGTCTAAGGGGCAGAGCCCCTGGCTGTGTTAAACAAACACTTGTATTGGTAAAAATTTATTAGAAATCAGATTTTTGAATGTTCACATAAGAATTTCAAGTTTGAATTTTGACGCAATTTGGTTTATTTAAAATTCGAGTAACAACTACCTTTAGGCAATTTCCGAATAGATTTTTGGTTTCCCCGTAAAAATTCTCTCTTCCTTTCATTGATCACACAGACTGTACCGAATTCAAAAAAGTTCTTCATACTTCGTTCTACAATTATGTACATTTTTTCTGATTATCAATTTTGGTAGAACCTTAATTTATTTTGATTTTCATGACTTTCATATATATCCACATACTTCGTTCTACAATTCTCTACATTTTTTCTGATTATCAATTTTGGTAGAACCTTAATTTATTTTGATTTTCATGACTTTCATATATATCCAGACGTTTGTTTAATTCTTGTAGATTCTTAAGCATGCCACGAGTAGGTGAACTTATACATTGATACCTTTTCATAGATTATACTTTAAGATTCTTCATATGCGTATGTACTTCGTGTTATATATCTTAGAAAATTTAGCTTTATATAGAAGTTCTATATGGAAATGAAACAAGGGTGATAGAATCGAAGGCAATCCCGATAATGTAAACTTATCATTTATCAACATATAAATCGACTAAATTCACTATGTCACCCGGATCAATGACGGTCCAGGTGAAACAAAGTCTACTAGCTAGAAAACGTACTTTGTCGTTCGGATCAATGATACACCCAACGTTACATGTTCTAACAATTGAGAGATTGCTAGCCTTATGCATCAAATATAATATGACACATCAACACCGCTCTAATTGTTGTGGTGCCTTGTTCGGTGACTACTTGACATATTTGACTAAGTCAGAATACCATGAATACTCACTAAGGTACTAGTCATTAATGTTGCAGAAGAAAAGCCTCACAAGACAAACTTCTTCATTTCTATGCTCTCTAGCAATTACGCTCATTTATTGTTTTTTTTTTTTTTTTTATCTTATTTATTTTTAGTGGTAAATCTACCATACTTCTACTGTACTCCAAATTATTCTACTGTACATGCGCGTGTACATTTTTGTCTGCACGTGTATAAGGATGCCTCGCTCTTCTAGGGTCCGAGTTGTGTGTCCATACTTGTATTGTAAGCTAGTCACAAAAGACACCCACATTAAACTAATAGCTATTCGCATCTTTTAAGACAACTTTTTACTCCTAAATACCATCAAATCCACCTTTGTAAGAATTTAAATCCACACAACTTTTATAAAACACAATCACCAATATCATTAAATTTTAAACACAATCACCAATATCATTAAATTTTACAAAAGACAATCATCAATAACATTAAAGTACAAGGTATCGGGATACAGTTATACTTATTTCATGATCATTCATAGGAACAATGCAACCCACATACTGAAAAGTGTTACAATAATTTTGTAACAAACCAAAACACGATCAATGAGTAGTAACTTTTACAACATACGCTATGCAATTTTTTATAATCTTCTCACATGTTAACCTAAACTGTAAAATCAATTCCCATTAGAAATCAAACATGTCACCAAAACTCTTATCATATATGTATAAAAAAAAGTTGTATTATACTCTAACAATTTCAACAAAACTCCCTTTTCTGCTTCACAACACATCCCAATTAAAATCGAACATAGAAATATAACAGCTCCAATTCTGAAATTAAGTTACAAAAACTAAATTTCCTACAAAATCCTGCACCCAAAACCGCGAGTTGAAATGATACATGCAAAAATCTTGATTAAAATGCGCTAAAAAGAAGTATTCGTCTTTTGTTTTAATCAGTTTCTGATTTTTTGTGACCATTTTCAACTTCAGTTGTAAAAGATATCATCATTCCCTCAAACAAGTGATTTATGAGGTTTTCTCAAGGATCACACACCAATTAGACTTGTCATAAAACTGATCTACAATAACCGCATTCTTCATACCATAAACCAACCTGAAAAAAAGAAAATCAGGTTGTCAATCAAATTCATAACAAAATACATATAGAAAGAACTTCAATGTTATGGCTATCAACTGCTTCATATTTTTTAAACTTTATAAGACATACTATAGGGTGTTTGGATGTGTGTTTTCAAAGTTATTATTATGATCCACTAGAAATCAAGATTTGATATTTAGACATCATTTGTTTAAAGTCAATGATCATAAAATCATATGTATATGATATCTCTAGTATTTTGTAATATCAATTTAAATGCACATTAAAACACCTAATCAAGGTAAACATTCTCTTGAAGCAATCTTTACAATTTACACTAAATCACTAACAAACTTTTAATATAATCAATGCAATCTCCAACCTAATTACCTATATAACTCACCACAAAAAAGAAAGAATATTATATCCAAGAGAAAAATATACACAAAATTACACTTAGCAACTAAACTGATATAAACAAACTTAAGTAATGCAACATTGCAACACCACATAAATGAAAACAGTACCTTTCAAGTTCACCTTCACCAAACACATGATAATATCTATCATACACAATCGCGCCTTTTTTATCATCTTTCCTCGCGAAACCATTTTCAAGCGACGCGCCGCCAACTTCAGCCCGGTGGTACGGCAAATGCCAAGGTACAAAATACTCTTGTTGCTTATCTTTTTCATCATCATTTTCAATTCCGACAACACAATCTTTTTGTTCAATCACATTACCAAAATCATTAACATCTTCACCCGCAACAATCACTTCAGTTTCAGGAATACTTTCTAATGTAACTGAAGAACTGGTATGAACCGGTGGACTACCCGGTCCGACCCATTCTTCAACATACTTTCGGGTCAACGGGGTCCATTTATTAACCAAAGATCCATCTTCTTGCTCAACAGCCCAAACAGTAATCAAAACATGTCCACCTGTTTTCACAACTCTAACAAGTTCATCAATGGCTTTCTTCCTCCGATGTTCAGTACTCAAATGATGCAAAACAGCAATTGAAATTGCAGCATCACTGTACCCGTTACGGTATGGAAGATTTACAGCATCTGCTACTAAAACCTCATGACCTCTGTCACTACAGATCTGAACAAGTGGCGCACTTATATCACAACCAATGAAGAAACAATTAGGGTTTAAACCTAGATACTTGCCATTACCACATCCTGCATCTAGAATTACAGATCCAGATGGTAAATTGTTTAAAAAGGATGAAACTTTTGGCCATTTGGCAAAACGGGTTGCGCTAAAATGAGGTGCGATTGCATCGTAGACGCGATGGACGTACTTTTTTTCGATTTCAGGAGTTGATTGAACGCTTGAAGAACAATTTGCTTCTGGGCTTAGTCGGGATGATGGACTCGAGGGCCGCTTTGTTATGATTTCTTTCATTGTAATTCTGGTTGTAAATTGGTAGCTTCTTGTGTTGCTACGAAGTGATTGAAGAGGTTTCGTCAGATTGAAAGCAGTTTCGATCGTCTTAATTCTATGAGCATCAACTTGAAACCTGTTGATCCATCCATATGATGTAAGCTAAGAAGCCAAAAGAGACAACTTGTGTAATAACCATCATACAAAGTTTAAGAAACGATTAAAGAAATCAAAATGGGTAACATGAGTTAGACAGATTAAATTTGACAACAAAGTAAAAAACAAGATCATATTCATACTTACTGGAAATAAACAATGATTAAAATGGAAGAACAAATGAACAAAATTAAGTCACTAGGGACAAAAATCTGAACACATTCGGATAATGTTTGTACAATCTGACCCATTTGAGGGATATATTAGAGTTTATTTGCCTAAGTTCTACAAGGAAACCGTTTTGATCCAACATTCAAGCCTAAAGAAAGTATCTTCAGCAACCTTACATGAAAATCGTTTCATATCATCCAATACCCCCTAATCAAATCAACAGAACCTACATAACTGCACACAGTTTTAAAAAAAATTGTGCAAATAATCATTAATGAACAAGTCTCTAATCAAAACCAGTAAACATAAACATACATTATGTGTAGCCACAACCCAGTCCATGAAATAGTTCATAAAACAAAAGTCCAACATAGAATGTAATATGCAATAGAAAAAACTAGTAAAAAAGTTAACTATAAATAATTATGTTACTACATAAAGTTTGTAGCACAAATTTAACTTATGTAAGAATAAACGAATTTAACTTCTGTTAGATGGAAAAAAAAAAAGATTCGATTTAAGGTCAAATTGAGTGGGCCATTTAAAGGTTCGACCTAAATTATTAGACTAACAGAGTATGACCTAAATCACAACCAAAAAAATATGAGAAATTAAAATGATACCTGAGATAGAATCGAATGCTTGATTTCGGATTTCCAAATTCCAATCCCCAAATAGAATGCTCGATATCGAACTTCCCTAGTCCCTGTACGAAGCTGGTGAACAAAAAAAAAATCAGAGATTAAAAGATTCAATCGTGAATCCGAGAAGTGTCCTAACGCCGAGTATTTGCCGGAATAGTTGATTTAGATATCAAGAATGGTTGGAGGATTCATGTTTTAGATATCAAGAATGATTAGATTCATACCTTTAAAGAATCGTGGTAATGTTTCCAGCTCCCCAAGGCAACGTTACCAGCTTCCCATTACAAACCCTAGAGGCTAGATTCAATCGATTGGTGATTGTAAGAGACGACCGTGTATCGGATGATCAGACGGGCTGGTGGGCTTTCATTCAAAGCCCAACTTCAAATATACACGCCTATATGCATATGTTTTTCTTATAAATTATCGATCGATATTGTTAGTATCGGACCATCGATATAAATACCATCAAAGAAACCATTGATACTGTTACTTAACAACAGTATCGATGATTCGATACTATTAATATAAACTCTGTTTGATACTATCAATATCGAAGGAATTCGATATCGATTTTGATATTGAGAGTATCAAAGACTCAACACTTAAAACAAATTTCAACTTACAGAATAGACTAACATACAGACTCGATACAGACTCATGACATTGCATTAATTTGATCATCCGAAAGTTGTTACTAAAGCAGTGCACTAACAAACTCCCCCTTGGTGACAGCTTGATGATCGTCTTTATTGTTCCTAGCGTGAGGGTAAGTGGTTGCCAGAATGTATCTGTTTTTGTACACATGTATCCACTACCCTTTGAAACTACCATGCTTCCATCTCGTGATCTTTAGGATACTCTATCCACTTTTTAAAAAGTAACCTCAAGTCTATCTTTGTTAAGTTGATCAAATTCATTGGATCTAACATACGAAGCAATGCTTTATTATTGTCATCCAAAAATATTGATTATGATGTTTCTCCGTCTAGATACCAGATCTTATAACTTTTCAAATTTCATTGCCAAACTTTCGTAAAGGAATCTTTGTGTTAGACTCTTAATTGGCTTAAATTCGTATTGGATACTTGGCTTCATTGTAATCCAATCATTATCATTAAGAACTGATAGCTTAATCAATACAAACCTCCTAGTTTTTACCTCACTCACTAAGATCTTTTTGACAGAAATGGCCATATCATCCCTTAGTCGGATTAATAAGTTTCTCTTGTGCTAATACTTTAAGTTCACACAAGGGAAACTTGTTAAACTATCTGATACTTCGTTTCAAGTATTGAACTCCATCGATTCTCTGGATCATAAACACCTTGAGCTCACTCTCGTATTTCCGTATCTTACCAACATATTCATGTTTATGTTTGTAAGATTTTTTCACAAATGGTGTCTTTGGCTATTTTGACATTTTCTTCCAAGTATCATCACATTCTTTCCTTATCTGTCCCATTGTCTCTATACCTTCATCATCTGAAACTTCAAAAGTTTGTCTCAGATTTGCATCAATGAAGTTAATGCCTTCTTTCAGGGTCAATTCTTCTTTCTCCGAACTAAACTTTTTCAAACGATCCGCTATAATCACATCTTACCAATCTAACTCTTTAAATTTTTTTTCCGTAATCCAGTCACCGTCCTCAATCTGAATCGCCAGGAAGATCAATTGGGCTTTCAGCATCAAAAGTAGGTTCAAACACAAACTTATTTGTCACACACCCAAATTTCTACCTAGGCTAACGCCGCAAATGGTGATGTGAACACACTGGTCAGGATTTGAGTCATTGGTCATATTGAACGACCTCTATATGATTTTCAAAAACATAATTATTATTCAGTATGGCATAAGATTTTGAAAACATTATCAGACTTTAATAATATAAAATTGCGGATGCTAATTAAAACTTCAAAATGTTTTAACGTTTGTGGAATCGTAAATTGTAGCATTCAAACAAAACCATCACAGTTAAACATTAGCAAGTTCAGAATATAAGTTATAAAAATGTAGATGCATGAGACTCCAGATAAGTATCCTAATCCCCGTGCCATGCGTACCTTAGCGACTTGAGAAACATACTTAAAGTGTCAACTAAGAGGTTGGTGAGTTCACAAGTTTTATAAACAGTTGAAAATATACAAGCATACAACCTAATGATAACTAGTCATTGTACGTGTTACTCTAAGTGTTTCATACCGAAGTTGGCGAGTTTCTGTTGTTTTTGCCTTTTCATCAAATGCCCATCTTATGACATTGACACGGGTCTGTTAGGTCAATATGCACCCATAACGAATTCCAATCGCGCGAGTGGGGTTTGTCAAACCGAATAGTACTATTCAGATCACACACATATTAAGCAATTCGATTAAAGAGTAAGGACTTTATAAAGTGAGTAAACACTTAAGTACATACGAGACTATAGCAAGTTATATATGCCCTGAAATAGATTTGAACAAGTATGCTTCTCCCCCTAAAAGGAAAGGGAGTAAATGAGGGGCCGTGAGACTCACCTCAAAAGAAGTGCACTGTTTACAATAATCGTCTAGCCGACATCTAGCAAATACCTAAACATAGATATACTCCAAGTGATTGTACAATTTTGTAAAGTAACGTTTTTACCGTCTGGCTAAGTTTGACCCGGCGACACGTTGCCTACTTGTTTGTTTGTTCATTTCCGTTGCTTATAATAGTGTATTCAAGAAAGTAGCAATATCTATAAAGTTTCCTAAAATAGAAAGTTTTTATAAATAAAAAGTCTCCAAAAATAGAAACTTTTCAAAAATAGAAAGTCAAGTCAACCAGTTGTCACATAAGCCTAACTTGTCAACTATCATAACCTACATGTTATATCATCATACATAGCACATAGGCACATATTTTCAATAAATAACATACATAGTTCAAACACGTCATTTCTACCATGCAAGTCCCTAAGCATGCTTAAAATAGTTCATTCATGTATAATCAATCATCATGTAACATTTAACATGCCATATACATGATAGATAGTTTAACATGTCATTAAAGTTTCCTAAAATAGCAAGTGTGCAAATAATATGTCAATGTGCTCAACTAACATCAATCATGCTTATACATGTCCTAGGATGCTAAAGCAATCAACACATGACATACAATACATCACATAAACAACTTTGCATCTAATTTAGGAACAAACTTTCCTAATTTAGTAAGTCATGAACTAAGTCATGATCCATACCATTTGACATCATAAACATGTACACAACATCAATTAAACACATATGTTATAAATTTCGAACACCAATTGCATCATATGATCAACTAATTTGAAAAGCCCCAAATTGGGGTTTTTGACCTAAAACCCCAATTCACCATTTTCATGCAATTCATCAAATTGATCATGGAATATTGTGTAGAATATAGTTTTAACATATTATAGAAATATTAGCAAAATTTTTTCAATCACATAAGTCCTAAATCAAAAGTTACACTTTTGTAGGCTTACTTTAATTTACAAATTTGTGTTCTATGTTGTCAACCATGAAATTGATCATAATAACATGTTTATATTCATCAAAAAACATTATAAAAGCATCAATTTCATCATTCAATCATCATACCAAAAATTCCCAAATTGGATTATCATGAACCATAATTTTTTAAACTTGAATCTAACATGAAATGACATCACATATCCTCATTCAACTTATACTATCTTAATCATCAAGACATCATAAAAAAACAACATCATTTGCATTTTAGAAAGAACAAAGTAAACTTTTTATAAACCCTAATCTCCAAAATCAAGAAATCGTTGCAATTGACTATTATTATTTGTGTTTAACACTTAAATTAAACATATGAACAGAATACAATCAAGTATTGGAGTTTCACCTACAAATCCAAATCGAAATTTATCAAATACTCGTTTGGGGCTGTTAACATTTACTTGGTCTATATAATAAACATAATTTACGGATTGCAAGGGTTTAAGTTAAAACCAATAATCCGTTGAAAACTCTGATCGTCTAGAAACACCGACTACCAATCACATATAACCAGTCAGTCACATCACATCTACAACACGCCAAATGGTATAAACAAAATTTATGATAAAAAATCCAAAGAACATGATATTTTAGGGAGATATGTACCACAACTCTAAAAAAATAATCTATAAGATGTACAAATCAGATTATCATCTAGAAAAAACAATTAAACAAAAATTATCAAAGCAATCCAATATATTAATACTGAAAAGAAATTACCCATAGAAATATGTTTGAGTCAAAGGCATGTTGAACACTTCCAACAAGCAATAGGTTAGTTTTTTTTAACTCAAAAACCTTGATCATACCCACTGCTTGACGTGTTTAGTTAGACCCTAATTTTGAAACAACAGAAATAATAAATATTTTTGATCATTTGCATCAAATTAAGATGAAATAACCAGATAGGGTTTTGAGAGTGTCCAATTTTCCTTCCGCAATACATCAGCGCAATTACAAAACTTGAATCTAGAAAAACACATTATTTCTTTTCTATCGGAGACAAATAAAATAATGAATTAAATCCATATTTAATCAATAGACAGTTGAATCAAACTAACCTCATTTGAAAGCGTTTAGCTTCTATTCCATTTGGCAAATAAGAAGTTGAGAATCTGATTGAAAGCATTTCAGTTCTAGAGTCAAAAGTTACTCTCTGGTACGCAAGCCACTCCTCTTTACCTTGCGTCCCTGCGTAAAAATCAGGAGCCCTAGCACCTCAGAGCGATTCAATTAAACCCAAATAAAACAAAATGAACTACAAAAATTAAAGTGTTGCTTGAAGACCCATTTAGTAACCAAACTCACCAGAAAATTAGGGCTTCAATCGCAAAATGGAACGGGAGATGGAGATGAAGAGTGTCGAAATCGGTTTTTTTCATAGCTTCTCAACCGGCTCTCTAAGATTCCAAGAGATCGATTTGTGTCTGAGAAAATGAAAGAGAGAGATTACGTAGTTAGGTTTGAATTTGAATTTGAAAAATGGGTGTCAGTATGTGTATGAGGCAGATTGATCAAAGTGGGATACTGAAATTTTCAATCTTGCGAATTTGAATTTCCTTTCCTTCATTTGGATATGTCATGCTTTAAGGGTTGTACCCCAAGCATTCATATTTGTACATCTCTTAAAATTAAGAGATTTTTTAATCTCTCTCCAATATGCTTTATAAAGGATTATAGATATATATATATATATATATATATATATGAAGGATCCTCCACCGTTAGATCATGAGTTTGATGGTTGAGATTCATAAGGTGGCATTTTCGTAAATAATTTCAATTCGAAAGTCACAAGAAGGGCATAATAGGAAAATCCAATCAAAGATACACATGCAAGTCACATGCCAATTCCACATTTTTTTAAAACGTTAATAACATTTTTATACGTCATAATTTTTTTAAAAAAAATTACATCATAAAATTAAGAATTTTTTATCTTTTCAATGAGTATAATATTGTTATATAAATTTGAGAAAAAAAAATTACCAACGGGTGTTGCTCGCAATTTTGCGTTTTTATGTCGTTTTTCGAGTAGGTTTTGAGTATTTTATGGTGTTTTTTAGCTATGTTTTTTTAACTTGACAGTTTTTATTGTGTTTTTCGAGTGTAACTGGACAGTTTTACGGGGTTTTTTGACTGATTTATGGTGTTTTTAGACATGGTGTTTTAACTGCGCAGTTTTATGACGTTTTTTGACTGTTGGGTTTAACTTGCGGTTTTATGGCGTTTTTACTGAGTGTTTTAGCTGAATATTTTTATGGTGTTTTCCACTATGTAGTTTCATGAATATATAAAAAACACACAATAAAATGTTCACTTCAATAATTACTTGAAAAAACGTCATAAAACGCATAAGATCATGAACACCCAGTTGAAGTTGTTTTTTTAAAAATATATATATCAATGTTGTACTCGTTAGAAAGATAAAAAAATGTTTGATTATATGGTGTAATTTTATTAAAAAGTATCAAGGTATAAAAAGTTATGAACATTTAAAAAAAGGTGGAAATGACATTTGACTTGCATATGCATCCTTCTTTATTTATTTTGACTTTGATACCCTTTACACCATGTACACATGTAATTCATTTGTGCCTTTGTAGACTTTTTACACTTTTATTCCTTTGTAGAATATCCCTACTCTATATATAAATATATATATATAGGGAAGAGATGAGATGAAAACCTTGGTGAGTTGAAGAAACTCTAGAAACCCTTTGATAGCCACATGTTTTTTTTATTCATTAAACATATGTAGATGAAAATTAAAGTTGAATATAATATTACAAAAATTTTTATTTTTAATTCTATTAAAATCAAAAGGTCATTAAAGCTAACACACATTTTTTCTCTCTCCAACTTTTGTCTCTCATACTTTATGTCAAATCTCAAACATATCAATTTATCTCTTATACTTTATTACACACAATTAGAAACATGTTACGTCATGTAACATATGTTAACTCATCTTACAAATGTATAATTTACATATGTTACATGACGACGTAAGAAAATATTTGACATATGTTAATATCATATTACAAATAAAAGACAAAAAACGATATTTATCATATGTTACACATGTAACGTTACGCAAGTTTACACATATTTAACAAATGAAAAACATGTTACATTAAAAAAATTTACATATGTAACATATATTTATATCTTTAAAATCGTGACAAATTGCTTAATACAAACCTGAAGAATTTGATTATGCCTCATTTCTCGATAATTATCTTCGTCTTTGATAAAAACGTCCCTCCACCTATGCAAAAATAATTTTGTAAATTACATATGTTACTCAAACCAAGACCAATAAACATTTCATCCGAGTCACGCATGTAACAC